>PUHP01001322.1:0-12645 GCA_006783085.1 Colletotrichum shisoi | reverse complement strand
CCCCCCCCCCGAACAACGCGTCTTTCAATTCGATCAAGGTAGACAGGTAGATTGATTACCTAGCCATGGCCTCCCCGCCAACCACCGTCGCCCTGCGCTCCCCCTCCAAATACGCACCCGCCCCGCCGCCGACCTTCTCCGCCCCGCCCCTTGACTGGCTCCTCCGCACCTGGTCCGTCACCCACTCCACGCTCTCCATGTGGCGCGACGCCCGCAACGTGCGCATATCCTACGCCCCCCTCGACCCCAAGCCCGACGGCGCCGCCCGCGTCGACGACCTCGTCGAGTACGAGTCCAACAAGAACCCCCCTGGCACCGGCGGCGTCAAGTCCGTCCGCGGCGTCGACACCGCCTCGAGCCCCGCCGACACCGCCGCCTGGGACTGGCGCGGCAAGGGCTGGCTGTTCTTCGTCGGCAGCCACTGGGAGGTCCTCGGCTGGGGCGAGCGCGAGATCCCCGGCGGCGAGAGGGAGAGGTGGGTCGTCACCTGGTTCGCGCCCACCGTCTTCACCAAGGAGGGCGTCGACGTCTACTGCGACCGCAGGGAGGGGCTGAGCGAGGAGGCGTATCGCGAGGTGCTGCAGGCGCTGAAGGGCCTGGACGCCGAGGCCGTCGTCCAGATGGTGGAGAAGGATATGTTGCCGGTGGAGATATCTCTGCCATGGAAGGAGACTTGAGTTGCGTGTGCATGTATGTTTGTCCATGTTCTCGATCGGCGGTGTCTGAGGAGCGTGTACGGTAGAATAACCGCCTAGCTGGACTGTAGGATGTAATAAGATAATGTGAACATTGGCCAGAGCATTCCTAGATCTTGGCCTATCTTGAGGGGTTCATGTTCTGAAGTGACAGCATTCCCTTGCCTGCTGGATTGGTGGTCCATGGTCGGCCTCCACATCTGCTACTGCTCACTCAAGATCGTCTGACGACCAAGTCAATGTCTTCCCTGACTACTTCTTGTACACATCTGAAGGCGGTATGGTCATGAGTTTAGGGGGTCTCGGGTGAATGATACTTCCAAAGTGCTCAGCCGCCGAAAAAACGACTGACGCCAGCTTAGCTGGACGAAAAATCGAACATCGTCGACTGTTCGCAACAGGAGTTGTGCTTTCAGCCGAACCACTAAACTTGGACAATGTAAAATGCATCACATGTATCAAATAATGGGGACTTATGTTACGAGAGACATGCATGAGAGAGCGAACACGGTTTTTGGACACATCTTCCGATTTCAACTTCTTCATTTACCATTACCATTATGCCCATCGGAAGACTAGTAACGAACGAAATGGGTATCCTACAATGCCCCTTCAAGCTGGTCACGCCCATCTCAGGTATCGTCCCCTGAAAGAGTTGATGGCCCCCCCTCCGCTCCTCCATCCAGCAGTCCACCCCGCACCCCGCGTGATACAAGTACACGTTCTGATTGCTTTTTTTTGTTGTTGATTTTCTAGTGATTTGTGGCGTCGCAAAAGGGTATTCGAAATCAATTATGTCGGGCATCGTAAAGCGCAAAGGGGTATGACGTCGCAGCAGAAAATCATTATCGTGCGGGTGGTGTCAGCCGTAATGGGGCCGGCTTTTAGTGAGACCACGCTATTCCCCCCACGAAGACCTCAAAGTCAGCACTCGGTGCGAACTCAAATGTTTTCGATGACACGAGAGTTGATAGCTTGCTGAAAGCCGGAGTCCTGACCTCCAAAGTCGTTGAAGTCCGCCGTGCCATTGTTGGCGCCGGTCGACGACTCGCCCGTCTGGTTGCCGCTGAGCGACTGCTGGATGTTGGGCATCGTCTGGCCGGGGCCTGGCAGAAAGATAACCTTGCTGTTGGACGACTTGGCCATGGCCTGCATCGCCTCAAGGTAGCGGATCTGCATGGCGGGTGCCGACGACAGGATGTCGGCGGCCTGGCGCATGAGCTTGGCGGATTCAACCTAGGGTTTGTTAGAGACATGCGCGCTCTTCAGTCTTTACAGTGGGAAAAGAAATACCTCGGCCTTGGCGGCAATGATCTTGCTCTCACCGATACGCTTGCTCTGTGCGGCCATGGAGAGCGACTCCTGCAACTCCTGGCTGAAGATGATGTCCTTGATAAGCATGCTCTCGACCTGGACACCCCACCCGGCGGCAACGTCCTCGATAATCTCGCCGATGGACTGGGCGATCTCCTCTCGGCGCTCGATGACATCCTGCAGGATGCGGGCCCCAACGACATGGCGCAAAGTGGTCTGGGTTCGCTCCATAAGAGCCTGGCGCACATTGGAAATACCAAAGGCGGCGCGGTGGGGGGCGACGATGTGGTAGTAGATGACCGAGGTGAGGTGAAGCGTCACGTTGTCCTTGGTCATGCAGGTCTGCTGGGGAACCTCTGCCATCTGGATCTTGACGTCGACCTGGATAAGCTTCTCACTGAGAGGGTTGACCTTGACCAGACCCGGGTCGACGGCCTTGTAGAACTTGCCGAACTTGGTGACGAGGCCGACATTGCCCTGGTTGACGTTCTTGTAAGGGTTCGGGCAGACGATGCAGCAGGGGATGGCACCGATAGTGCCGATGACGGCGCCAAAAGTGTTGACTGGAAATACTGTGTTAGTACATTGCAATAGGATATCGGGTAAAAGTTGCGGCGATGGGACGTACTCATGGTTCCGTACCAGCCCTTGGGGTTGGCGTCCTCTTCGACAACCTTGGCGTAGCTGCGCTGGAGGTCCTCCTTGGTGGGAGGCTTGACCGTCATCTCTCCGTGAGGCTTGAAGCCGCCCTGACCCAGGCCAAGGCCACCGCCGTTGGTCGTGGTCTCGGTGCGGTTGTCGTGCTCATCGTAGTCGGGGGCACGACCCTTGCCGGTCGAGGAACCCTCGTGATGCGGGGCGTTGGCAGCGCTCATTGTGGGCGATTGGGATCGGGTAGAGCTGTTGTGTAGCAGGTGTCGAGCAGAGGTGGAGGACGAAGCTTGCTGTTGGTGGTTATCTTGATGATCGGAAGCTTCGTAGATGGAGTCTGAGTGACGAGGCATGTGTTTGGACTAGGATGGGTAATACGGGGAGATGAGGTTCTTAAGTAGACCGACTGTGGTCGAGCTGCTCTTTGGCGGCAGGGTACAGAAACAGAGAGACGTGTCGAGGGTAGAAACCGGACATGCCCAGGCGGCAGAATGAAAAGGGCAGTGACTGATGATCATAGACTCGGGGCAAAAAACCAGGGTCGAATCGAATCACAGGGTGGGCAGTGTTTGCGCCCAGAAGCTCTGCTTTCTTACGAGGGAAGAGCTCCCCCCCCATGCCCTCCGCTGGAAGGTACGTACCCGGATGGTGTGGTAGGTATCGGTACCCGATGCGATGCGCGCTTCAAGTCCGCCTTTCTGATGGTGGCACTGAGCCTTTGTCACGAGTGATGATAGGCCCGGCAGACAGCTGCAACTTGCGAGAGGAAGCTACGGAAGCCGAAGAGTGGAGCAAGGGTCGCGTGCAGTTGAGGAAGGAGCTCTGAGGTGCTATGTCAACCAGGGTACGTGGAGGTCGGTACCTGGGCACAAGCACTCACCCACTAGGCATCAGGGATATAGAAACCATGCGGGGCAAAAGTGCCCGATGGTGGAGTGAGAGTGAAACTGGAGAGACCACAGAGCGGGCACAGCACTGTAGACCGTGCTCATTTTAGCTTCCCACCACAGGCAGGGGGGGAACATTAAGGCAGTGAATAGTGGTGAACACTACACTCGATTTCGGTGACCTCATATGGATATGGTGGCATTGCATCTTTTCTCGTCTTCCAGTGAAATGCTGACTACCTACCCAAGGTACTCTGTACACTAGACTGTGATTGGGGCCTCAAAATGCGCAGGCAAGGGTGACGATGCGAAGATGGCTCAACTTCGCTGCCGTCTTATCAGCACCCCGAACCCTTTCTTTTCTTCGCTCGCCCGATCAACCAGCTCGAATTACACTACCAAATCTCGCCCTGGTGCATGCATCTACGAAATACGAATTACGAGATACGGATTCAGCCCTGTCGAATATTCGCTGCCTAGACCACTACAACAAGTCGATCTAGTGGCAGAGTCGGTGGCGGTACTCAATCCGCCCATTCCATCCATGATCCATCCAGTATCCGTATTATTGTACAATCAATCAGCCTTAGCTGCACACAAGTTTCCGCCCGTGCACGGGGTAAGTGTGAATGGTCGGGGATGATTGGCACCTTTGTCACCCTCCATTCCCCCTCCCATGCCTTCAGGCTGAAGCTCCCATCCAAACGCGCCGTCTGATCTCAACGCAGTGATGGTGTCTGGCTGCCAGGGTATCTGTACACGGGAGCGATTGTGAACCATGCCGGCTGCAGCGTGGACCCAAAGTCCGTCTCCTCGCGATTGTCAAACGTTTCACAAAACATTCATCTCTGTGTCATGTTATTCGACGACCCTGTCCCCTCCCAAGCACGCCAACCGCCAATCACCACACTCGCGCGTGCCGAGTTCCGCCAAGGGAGTCCATGGCGAAGTGGCATGATATCATGGAACTCGAACGCCGAGAAGCTTGCACTATGTGTCCACTCCACTCCACTACAACGATACAGCGGGTCTGCTGCCGGTCGGTCGACCATCGCAGAAAGTGTCCAGTCCGCCGCCATACCCCAGGCCTGCGGAACCAACACGGCTCCTACGGCTACGAAATAACGCCTGACGGCAAAGCAGAGCCTCTCCAAACTGCGAAGGATTTCCAAGAACCCAGGAATGGCACGGCGGCCTAGCCTCCCGTTTCCTGCCTTACTACGTCCCTCGCTCCTTTTTGCCAGAACCCCAACGGCCAAAGCTACGATCAGGTAGGTAGTCTGCAGATAACCACATTCCCCGCCGAATCTACCGCTAGGCAGAACGTCATTGATTGTTACCGTGCCACCGCGTCGACCGCCAGCCTCCGGATCGGCCAATCCACGCCGGCCGCACGTCTCCACCAAATCCGCATGTGGCCATAGCGTCTCACCGGCACTCGTGAACCGGCACTGCCCCCGACCACCATTTTCGCCCGGCGGCTTGGGGAACATCCGCTCTGTGCTACCTCGGCTACCTACCAAATCTGCAAGTCTCAACACCAATCCCATCGGTGCGCCCTTGACGTCATATCCGGGCGGCGTGTCAGTCTCGGCCGATCGTCGGTTCCTCACTCACCGAATCCAGCACTCGGAGAAGCCCGTCTGCATGTCTGCTGGGATCTCTCATCGCAATGGGGTTCCGCAGACCCCACAAGGCTTAACGTGGTTGATTTCAGGTTCACGCTTCCCCCATTCCGTCGTCTTGTTGCATTCCGCCGAGAGCAAGGCAATGTTGCTGTGCATCTCGGGCGTGTTCTGCTTCCAGACACAGCAGCGACATCTGGCAGAAGCATCGGACTTCGCAACGAGAGAAACGCCGCGGCACCGGTTCAACATGGGGAACACCAAAGCTAAGAAGAGGTGGTAATTATCCTTGGGTTCAACGATTGAGCCGAAGATCTCGACCTTTGATATTTCCCCAAGTGAAGAGAAGAGAAGCCAAGCCAATGGACCCCGCTATCGAATCATTCCAGAAGACTTCCTATTTCGCCACCCGTGGCTGTATCATGGATCTGCAGGATCATGATGCCGACACGGGCGAACGGTGGATCCAACTAGCGTGCTGAGCCTCGACCGGGGGCGCCCAAGAACGACAAGCATTCACAAATCCGAATTCTTCTGGAAGGAGAGATCATATGGTAAAAAGGTCGAGGCACAATGATGCTCGAGCCTTGCGCCGCATTCATCCATCCAACAACCCTATCATGTAGCGAAACGCCGATGCTGACACTAAGGGAAACAAACACGCCAACTACAGTTTGCGCGCAAGGCAGACTTGTCCTTCATCGCCCCCTCGTCCCCCGCATCCCTTCAAAGTCCTCGACAATGGCCGCATGATCCATCTTCCAGCTCGGGTTCATCGAGACCAGCCAGTCGCCCTCGAGCAGCTTCTCGTCCTCGATGCTCCTCCGCATGTCCGCATTCGAGGCGGCCCAGATGCTGCGGTAGATGCCCTGCGCCGGATAGCTCACGAGCCCAAAGGTGGCCGCCGTGCTCTTGGTCACCAGGCTCACCACTCCCTTCCCCAGGCCCTTGGCCGCGCCGATTGCCCCCTGCTCCTTCTTGCCGGTGTACGTGTGGACGAAAATGTCCGTGAAGCCGCCCTTCATGTCGTGGCAGAATGTCTTGCCCGCCACCGAGACGCCGCTGCGGAAGTCCTCGACGGCGTCGTGCTCCCGCACCTGATCGCCGTACAGGTTTGGCACCGCCCGCAGGCCCTCGGTCATGGCGAGGGGTATGTCCACGAACAGGCCCTTGGTCGCGTTGCCAGCGAGCTTTCCGACGCCGCTGGCCGCCGCCGCGGCCATGGCTCCAGGTCTTCCCGAAGACTCTTCACTTCCCTTGGACGGCTGCGGACGGGTGCCGATCGTGTGTTGTTCGGCGCCGTCCGGGGCCCCGACGCCGGGGAGGGGAAGCATGGCAAAGGCAGGGGCTTGGCTGTGTCTCCGCGTCTTTACGATCTGCTCCTCGAGGTTCTCCGTGGATTCGCCGGTGCGTCTGTACTGCTCAAAGGGCTTGACGACGATTTCGGGCGTCGCGCTGGCCATTTTGACGATTGTCGAGAGGGATGCCGCGGATATCGCCGTCAAGGGATCCCATCTCTGGTTCTCGATGTTTGTTGGCTTCGACCGGTATCTGTGACCGAACTTAGCGCTTCAAGGCCCCTATAGCGGACATCATTGGCGTGGTAACTCACGACTTTAGCTGTTTCCGTCCTAGCCTCTCGTTCTTCACCAGGATGGACGCAACAGGCCTGCACATCTTGACCTGCTTCTTCCCCCTCCCGTAGACCAAAGCCGCCGGCTGGTCGGAGAAGAAGTCGCAGGCCATTTTGTTCTTGGGCAAGTTGGCGTGGAAGGCGTCGACGGCCGCCTGGACGCCGTTTTCCGTACGCATGGAATCTGCCAGCTGCCGGGCTGCTGCGACGGCCTCTGGCGAGAGGCACAGCTGAATGGCGTGTATGAGCTTCTGCGAGGTCAAGGAGCGGTACGGTATTGGGTCTGGTCCGGCGCCTGCTTCTGCGACGACGGCGCCCCAGAATGGCTGGCTTTGCGTGGGCAAAACGGTTAGTAAACTTCTCAAGTGAAGATTTGTCTATGCTATCTTACTCTCCAAAAAACGGGACAATCGTCGTGGGCCTCCCGTATCGCAGCCCGCAGGCCATCGTACCGGCACCGCCGTGGTGGATCACGGCGGCAACTTGCGGGAATAACCACTCGTGCGGACAGTCTCCGACGTAAAACGCGTTGGCCGATTTCTCGCCTGTCAGGTTGCTCCATCCCCTCGAGATGATCGCTCTGACGCCCGTTGCCTTGATGGCGCTGAGGACCATTGTCATCAACCCCTCAATTCCGCCGACAACAATACTGCCGAAGCCGATGTATATGGGTGGTGGACCAGCTTCCAGAAAGGCTTTCAAGTCGGGAGGTGGTGTGTACGGTGCCGGATCGCGGAAAAAGAAACCGCTAATGTCTAGAATCCGTGATAAGTAATGGTGCATGGAAGCTGAATATGCAAGGACGGGCTCAGCGTACCGATGTGCGGACCCCAGTCGCTGGGCTTAGGCACGAGGGACGGTGACCAACAGTATGTAAACGGGACCTGGAGGCTCTCGAGGATACGGTGGCCCTCGGTCGACGGAACTGGCTCTAGACCCAAAGACTCAACCCTCCACGCGTTGACAAGGTCTCCCAAGCTGTGATTTTGCTGTCAGCAACAAGACGCTTGATTCTCCTTAGGAAAATGTAAAAATCGCTCACCATTGCCACGTCAAGAACTCAACCGCCGCATACGAGGCGTGGTTCGTGCTCTTCTTATCCTCCTTGGAGTATTTGATGTTCGCCAGGGTGCGGGAACGCCTTGGTGCTCGTTCACGGCATCGTGAACATCAGGTGAACGGGCATCCCGAGCGCCGGCGCACAATGAACATGCGCAAAGCTCGGCGGGTTCGCGATGATGGCGTCCGCAACAAATGGGACGTTGAACACCGGGTCCGGGCGCACGCAGGAGCGTCAGAGCCATCGAGCATCTCGACATACATGTCGCGCTTGCGCTGGATGATGCCCGCGCGGATTTGGGACATCTTAGGGAACAGGGAGGGGAACTCGACCATGTAGGCCATGAGGTCGGCCAGGTCCCCCCCGACGGGGAAGAACTCGAGCTTGTTGTCCGAGGCGGAGGACTTGTTGGAATCGAGGACGAAGGAGGAGAACCGGGGGTGCGTCGCTATCCGTACGCGGTGGCCCGACTTCTGGAGGGCGGCGGCGAGGGCGAGGAAGGGCTGGACGTCCCCGCGGGAGCCTACGACCTGGACAACAATGTTGAGGGGCATAGGCCATTGGCACCGCGGCGTGTATTGTGGTGTATACCCGGGTGGTTCTGGTCCTTCGGGCTGTGCTGAGCTGGAGGCTTGATCTGCGAAGGATAGAAAGTGAGTTTTCGGAAGGTGTTTGGTGCTTGGGGCGTCTTGGAGGCTAACCTTCGAGATACAGATCCTCGAGCCCAATAGTAGAAGCCTTGGATGCCCGGCAAGGACTCGGTGTGTCTCTCTTCTTGTCTTCCATGGTGTCTGTTCACCTCCCGGAGACCGTCTGGAAGTGCAGTGGGTGGGTGAGGCGAGGACGGAGTCGAGGGAGGAGGAGAGAAAGGGCCAGGACAGGCATACTCAAACGTACTTAAGCATACCTTTCCCACCACCGCACAACCTTCCGGGGGGGCGGGGGGTTGGCCGCGTCAGAGTGCCGGTTACGTCCAGCCGAGACTGTGGAGCAGAGCAATACTTTTTTTTTAGCTAATAAACGTCACAAATACGAGATACGTGACTAGATGGTTTTGCCTTGTACCTAGTCCTGGAGTGACCGTAGGATGAGCCTGGCCGTTACCTATCATGCAAATCATACCAGAGACGGCAATTCTCCGTCTCCTGCTGGAAAGTGCTCTCTATCTCGGTGGAAATACATTTTCTTGCAAGGAGCAATTTTAAACAACAAATTTACTACTTCGATATGCTTCGAAAGTTGCCCTTATTCGCGCAGCTGTGATTATTCCAAGTATTTCCTACTTCACACTCTATTCCTTGTCCCGACATCATGCAATTAGCTTATTTGAGAAACATGTTGCCCATCGGAAACCATGAAGCTACACTTCTCGTTGGCTTCTATCGGGAAGCTCCTCCATGTCATCTTTATCTCTCTCTTGTTTCGTCGTCGTTGTCCACTTCCTCGAGGCGCAACAGTAAGCGCAGCTGTGTATGGCACTCAGAAGCCGGAGGGTCATGCTGACGCCTGCGATCCATGCTCCCGCGGCGAGTCTCGACCTAATATACCCAGTGACGAAGTTTCCATTTTCACCGCCCACAAGGACAGTCGAAGACGCGCCGCAGAGAGCAGCCCAGATGACGGAGAGACCAAAGTCCCAGACGGACCAGGCGGCATGCGTGACGGTGGCGAAGACGTGGTAGGCGCAGGTCAGGGCCGAGAGGACGGCGGGGACGAGGGCGAGTATCCAGTTGGTCGTGCTGACGTTTGTCGAATAGTCCCACGAGGCGAGAGAGGCGGCATAGAGGCCTATCGTGACGATGGCGAAGATGAACTGGAAAATCCGTACGGCGGCGCGGACCGCGAGGCCAAAGGGGCCGGAGAGTTCCCAGTAGTCTCTCATGGCCTGTTGCTCTTGAAGATGAAGCGTTTGGAAGAAAAGAATAGAACAGAGCGACCCGATGAAATGTGCTTTGATAAAGGATTCTGATGGGGAAAGAGTTCAGATGGTTGGGAAGACTAAACAGAGGCTAGACGTGGATTGGGATGAGAAAGGGTAAAGGGGAGGGGAGGAAGGGGGGGAGAAGAGGACAGACCCCAGTACTTCAGTCCGAAATGCCTTCTACCAAGATCTCGGCGCAGTTCACAAGTCGCTCAATCCCGGTACAGAGTCAAAAGAAAAACAGAAGTAAAAATAAAATGGTTGAGAGAATCTTGACGCTGCCCATCTCTTCTTCATGTGCATGTAAGTCGTCAGTGGGGGTGTGGCCAGTCAGTCCCTGGATCGCGGGCTAACCCACCAACCAGTGTATTTTCGTATTCTAAACGAAAATGCGCTCTCGTTTAGGATACGGAGTTTTGGAGACTAAATCGCCCCCGTCGCCGCCCCGTTTCAGTCTCTAGCGCCTCTGTCTCCTATGCGTATCCTCTCGCTTTGGCGTATTCTAGAAAACAGGATCGACGTTTATTATTGCTCGAGTCGTGGCCGATCGCATGGAACTACCTCGGGTCTTGGTCTTGGCCCGCTGGGAACACGGTTCGCAACTGCCGGGTCGAAGCCGAGCCAAGTATTGCGGAGACGAGAGCAGAGCACATACTCTCTCTCAGTTCTGCATGTTTTCCTCTCCGAGACCTCTCCGAGATGATTCGCCACCACGTCCACCTGAACCGCCAGTCCTTGATTCGCGCTGGCCCGTACCTACAGCATTAAACAGCCATGTTCGCTGAGCAACGGAGGGTCCGGGAGACCCATTGCGGCTTCGCCATCGTCGGCACCGCTCCCTACGATCGTTTGGTTGCGATCAAGCGCAAGTATGATCCTACTGTCTTGTCGGGTGTCGGAAGCGATGCGTGGGAGTATGATCTGAACAGCGGCAGGCTGTGCAAAACGTCTGGATGAAAACGTCGTAATCACAGAGGAAGGTCGGACGATTGGATACGACCTTGCATTGAAGCTACATGTGTGGCTGTATGGGGTCGATGTCAATACTTATTCAAATGTAGATACGTTTCGTGCCTCTGTATTTGTTATCTGTTTCTCTCACCGAACTCTGCTCATCACCTGTCGTCTCGTCGTGGAACCGAGTCCCGCTTGCCTATTTCACTTTCTGGCTAGCTTGTCGCTTCGTCCTGACCCCGTGTGACTGTTGATCGTCTCTTTTCATCTCCGACCCCTCGATCGGAACGCTGGCTTCTTTCTCCGTGGCGACGGCCATCATTTCGGGAGCGTTCATCGTCTCGGGTCGATACACGGCGACGGTCATCATCCTTCCTGGATCGATGTCTTTCTTCGTCGCGGCCCCTTTCTTGGGATCGGTGTCTGAGGTGACGTTCTTCGTACCGTTTTTGATCTCGTCTCCACCGCTCATGCCTCTCCTTGCGCTTGCGTTTCTCCTCCTCGCGTAGTTGTTCTAGTTCTCGCTGTTGCTCGGCTTCAAAGTTTTGGCGTTCCTTCTTGACTTGGCGCACCCTGGAGGCACCCGTTTTCATCAAGGCAAGAGGGTCGTTCGAAACTATCCTCTCGGCATCTCTCTTCTTCCGCCCAGGGTCGTCATTGCCCCATGCATCCTTACTCGGGGGTTCGAGTTCTGTGATGGCCCCGGAGGCGGCATACCAGGGACCGACCAAGCCATCCCTACCGGCAGCATTCGAGAATCGCATGGTGTATTGATCTTCAAGTTCCTTCTTCTTTTTGGCGGCCTCTTTTTCGGCTTCTTCGTTCTTCAGATGGCGACCCTGTTTGCGCTCTTCGCCAAAGAGGTCGATATGGCCGGCGCTGTCGACGATAGGTGCAGAGCTTGTCGACTTGCGCAGCGTATCGTTTGCCGTTTCCATGACGTCCGCACGCTCTTTTGCAACACGTAACTCAAACTCAGTATCGTCCTCACCAGCGCGCTTGCGCTTCTTCCTCTCTCTACCGGCGGGTCCAGCATCACGGTCCCGAGGCCGTGACTCATCTTCAGGGGCTTCAACTGGAGCAAGAGGCGGTGGCGCATCGCCTCGAAGGATGGCTAGACGGCGCTCGGCATCTACTTCTTGCATACGCTGCTCCTCAGCCTCTTCCTTGGCCTTTGCAGCGGCCTCATCTCGGCGGACGCGGGCGATGTTGTCCGCATTGTAAACGTTCCAGGACTTTTTGCCCAGTAAATGACTACAGGATTGTCAATTCGGTTCAGATTGTTTGTATACTTGATGTACTCACAGAGGCATGGTCGCAAATGGGAGACTCGATAACGTGTTGAGGTGTTGATGAAGGCTGAGAAAGTCAAGTCTCATTTGAGTTGCTGGTTGCTTATCCAGCTCCAGGCGGCTAGTGCCATTTGGGCGCCAATGGACGTCATAGTGACAGTGGGGCATGAATGGGAGCTGTACGTGGCCTACTTACGGTGGTACATTAGCGCCAACCTGACTAAGAGCGGCTTGAAGTTAGGCTGACTTGCATGACTAGTTTGCATTAGCCTTTTGACCCTCTGCGCTATTTTTCTCTACTACTAGAAACTTATAAAAGAAGCATTCTTTATTGTGAAATCAAGGCTGGTATTACCTAATTAGGCCTATAATACTCTTAGATTAGTCTTTTAAAGTGTAGAAGCCTTAAAAATGGATTACTTTTACTCTTGTGAGGCTATAGTAAAGCTAGGTAAAGCTAGACTATAGTCTAGCTTTACCCTACTTGATAAAATATTTATAATAGCTAGGCCTACTTCCTCTAATTAGACTAGTTTTACTTTCCTATCTTACTATATCTCTTCTTAATACCTTAAAAACTATATATTAATCTCTTACCTTTTTAGTAGCTTAT
>PUHP01001321.1:0-12556 GCA_006783085.1 Colletotrichum shisoi | reverse complement strand
ACTATAGGATAATTACAATAAACCATCGGCAATACCGATAACCTATGGTAATTCCGAGATAACTTGCAGATTCCTTTACTTAGGCAAAAGTATATAATAAAGAGGATTTCACTATCCTTTACCTTAGATCTATCATTATCAATCAATATAGATACAACCTTTCTGCCTATACACATTACTCGCCCTTATCTCGTCTTATCTACCTTATCTTATTCTTATCTTTGATATCCGATCTTATGCCCTGTTATAACCTCTAAGTGTAATTAGCTATATTTTATATATTATTAAGTTATAGTAGAAATCCTTAAGTAATTAAGTTAATAACTTATTTAAGAATTACTATTTCTTCTAGCTTAGTTACCTTTATTAATTTTAATTACGTTTATTATTATAGTAGTTATCTAATATATTAGCTCCAAAGTATTATGCTTAGGCGATTATAAATAGTACCTACTTTTTCTACAGAAAGATTTAGGTCTTTATTAATTATTTAAAGTGTAAATATAATGTAGCTTTCTTTTAACGAGGATTCTATAGTTATACGTAGAGGAAACTTAGTGTAACGAGGAAAGGTGTAGAAGGAAAGAGGAGTAGCTAACTTACTATAATAGCTAACCTACTATATATATACGTTACTTTTAGTTAAGTATTTAATAGTAGTTATAAAAGTAGTATAAAAGTAAAATTTAACTAGTATATATTTTACTAGTATTATACTATTATTAAATTTATATAGTAAATAAGCTATATATTTAAGTAAGTATACTTTTCTATAATATAGGTACATACTAAATATAAAGTTACTTAAGTAGTTTTGCTTTAAGTACTATAATTACTATATAATACTAAAATTAAAATCTTAAAAATAGTATTGAAAAGTAGAAATTTTACTTTATACTATAAATTAAGTATAGTACTAAGCTATTTAAAGATAGAAAATACTATATATATATAAAATAGAGATAAAGAAATATTTTATATGAGTTTTTATATTTATTTATCTATATTAGTTATTACTAAAAGGGTGTAGTGAAAAGTAGTACTTTTGGTGTAAAACCCCGGCCGAAATGGGGGGGGTGGCCGAAAAGTGGGTGCTTTGACTTACCACCGTACCCCAGTGTCACGTTAACCTGGTGCCCGTTGCCTTCTTTCTCCAACTTCATGACGTAGATGCCGGGCAAAGTTGTCGAAGAAGAACCCCATACGGCCAGTGCTGTGATCGAGTCAGTCAGTTTCGAGGGCAAAGGATCTGGATCAACTGCAAAATGCTCACCGTGGGTAACCAAGGCCGCAGCCAAAAAAACGTAGGTAGCAAGACCAATTATCGACGAAAATTTGGCCATTCTGGGCGAGAAGCTAGGTGGAGAAAGACAAGATGATGAAGATGGCTTGAAGTCGCGGACTGATTCCGTGAAATTCTTGTGAATTGTGAGCTCTTCGAAAGACACATCCCCGAGAGGAGCATGCCGTTTCTTTATGAGAGTTGCCACATCCTCTCCCGAGATGCCCAAGAGAGACCAGGCAACCAATAGCAAAGCAGAGGAGATGAGCCGCATGGATGTCTTCAAGACGATATTGATGTGTTTGCCAACGGCATCATTGAGCCTCAGCCTGGCCTGCACTGGGAGCAAGCGTGGACAGCTGGGAGACGCCCATTGCCCAGACTGATAGGGGGGTCGTCTTGGTTAGTCACACAGAGAATGTCGGCCGCATGGAGCAAAAAGAAAGGTGGCAACATGTTTGGGGGCCAGAAACGCAGCTTACATTTCTTCTCGCGAGCGTGAGCCAGTATTTAATGCGTGGCGTCAAACTGTGATGGATGGGTCATCTTCAGTTGGGGACAAGGGTAGAGTTGCATATGCACTGCTTAAATTCAGCCTCACGAGGAGGCGTGCTGGAAAGACTGCCGCGGGTTTTCACGGGTCTGGACTATACAATCTATCCTTCCAATTATGCTCACCAGTCCTACGGTCCATCCTCCCAGATACAACGCCACCAGAAGGCGACCGCTATGACGGATGACGGTGACAGAAGATGAA
Organism: Colletotrichum shisoi; assembly: GCA_006783085.1. Classification (NCBI taxonomy): domain Eukaryota; kingdom Fungi; phylum Ascomycota; class Sordariomycetes; order Glomerellales; family Glomerellaceae; genus Colletotrichum; species Colletotrichum shisoi. Next base: position 10,517 of record PUHP01001321.1, on the reverse strand, counting down.
GCGCACAAGCTCCCTGGCCCAGAAGAACAAGCAGAGCAACGGCAGCAACGAGATGCCGGCGGCGGTGATGAACAGGGTGAAGGGGACAAACTTGGCGATGATTTGGATGTAGGTGCCGTGGTCGGGAAAGGCGTCCAGCCCCGTCTGCAACGCGGTCAGCACGACCGTGGCCGCGCCGAAGACGAAGAGGTAAGGGGCCCCGAAGCGGGCGAAGAAGGTGGCGTAGTTGTGATGGACCTTCTGGTACGAGGACATGGTCATGATGCGGTGGAAGAGGTTGAGCCGCGTGAGGCGGATCTCGCCGTAGTGGTATCGTCGGGAGACGGCCTGGTCCCGCAAGGGGGTGAAGCCCTGGATGAAGAAGCACTAGCCCTCCCAGTCGACGAAGTGCGGCAGGAGCTTGTGCTGCACGGCGAGGTTGAAGTCGGACTCGTGGACGATGAGCATCGAGTAGGTCCGAAGGAAGCCGAGGGCGTCGAGCACGAGCCGGTGGCCGTCCGTGTCCTCCGCCTCGCGGACGGCGTCCCTCCAGAAGTGGTAGCTGAAGAGGGGCTTGGGGACCGGCTTGACGAAGATGCGGTTGTAGTACCACACCAGGTGCAAGTCTGGGCGCTCCGTGATGCAGATGCTGCGACCGTTGAGGAGCTGGTGGTGCAAGGGGCTGATGTTCCGCCGGTTCGAGACCATGAAGAGCATCGGGTACAGACGCCTCAGCCTCGCGGTGGAGAGCTACCGGATGAGGAAGTTCCTCACGGCCGCGGAGTTGTCGATGGCGATGTCAGGGTGGCCGGGGATGGTCTGCTGCTGCAGCTGGACGAGCTGGCGATCCTCCGTCAGGGGGATCGCGATGGCGTCTTCTGCGAAGGGGCCCATGGCAGACAGACAACCCGATTCAGGGAAGGGGGGCGAGTTGTCTTTCCGGTGATCTACGCATGAGTGAGCTGCATGAAAAGTTTGGGGTCCTAGAGTGCCGGAACAACGAAGTTGAATAGTGTTTTAACTTGGGCTGCGCGGGGCTGACAAGGATGATAGTCAGCACATGCCGAGGAGAGGGAGGAGGAATGCCTGGCCTGTCGTGGCACTCGACAACAGCCTCACAGGAAAATGGGGCGGATGCCACCGTAACTCGAGGGAAGGGGGGGGGGGTTCCTATGTGAACCGATATGATCACTTTGGGACTCTTGTGACACGAACACTACTAGTACCAGCCATTGGTCCGTTACAACGCCTCACCTGAGAGAATGCAGATGGATGCAGAAAGATGCAAGAGATGAACGCCACCCAGCAGCCGAGCCCAGGAGCTTCTCGACAACACCGAAGGGAGACTGTCTTGGCAGTCTTTCGTCAGGCTGGCCAATCGCAACATGAGAGGATCAGCTTGGGGTCGAAATTGCCTCGGTGGAAGCAGGCTTGGCGAATGGAGGCGCAAGGTCGCACTGCATCGGCCTGGTGTTTTCGCGGGGGGGGTTGCATACTATCCCCTCAACGGCGAGAAGGCTCCAAAATGCGGGGAAATCCAATAAAAACAAGCCAAGGTACCGCAAACCCAGCTATTACTACTACTACCTAAGATGTCTTAGTGGCTCTTAGGGCTTTAAGTGCCTGAAGCTCTAGTAGCCTTGGTAGTAAGGTTTAGAGGCCTTAGGTGAGTAGATGTAGTGTGGAGAAAAACTGGAGATTGGAGCCTTCTCGCCGTCGATGGGATATAGTTCGGAGATACTTGACCTCGATGTATCGATCTGCAAGTCTCACTAGACATGATGGAGTTGTAGCTTGGCGAAACGCCGAGACCACACCAGGCTCGGAGGGAAGCCTCCTCTGACCCTCCAACTTGTGCAGATATTGACTATACTAGCGAGAGAGAGCCTGACGGTAATTACCAGTGTGATGAGCGAAACCAAAGATAAGTCGTCAACCGTCAGAGCTCCGCCTTTTGAGAACGACTTCTCCGTCCTATTAATTGGATCAAGTATCATAGTTCCATCCATCTCCCCCTCTGCAACGTAGAGTCTAGACAGCCACCAACATTTGGATTCACGATTCACTTCGAGGCGCTCTTGTTCGCAATATGGACAAGGCTCAAGACAACAAACAACCACCAACCGCTCCTCCGGCGGTGGACAGGTTCAACGTTCCCGACATCCCACCCCACGATCAGGGGCTCAAAGTGTTGCACGATCCCAAGGATGTCGACGCCATTGATGTCGAGTGAGTGCTTCTGTCTGTTCGAGAAGGGACAATCGGGGAAACGTGAGCCGTTTAGAAATGTCACTTACACGTGAGCTCGCTCTTTAGCATCGTCGCCGTACACGGCATCATGGCCAACCCGACTTCGACGTGGAAACACAGCAAGACGGGGGCCAACTGGCTCGCCGATCCGTCGATGCTCGAGGCAACAGTCACTTACATCGCTGACATCCTATGGTCACCTGGGCTGCGGAAAGATGGATCGATAATCTGCTCATCAAGCGGTTGTAGAGTGTATTTGGTAGGTCTGAGCAGAGAGGGCTTTCTTTGTCGAATGTAGGCTCTTCCTTCCCGACCCCTCAGCTAATAATGCTGAAACGCAGGGAAACGCAGCCCCGATACACACGTCCATGGCCAACTTCTAGATGGCTTCATCCCGCACAGTAACCCCAATCAATGCCGCGTTCCTCGTTTGCCCTACGAGTTCTTCGGGACATCCAAGCCCGAGAAACCCCCACACTGCTGCCCCCTCCCAGAAGGCGACTACTCGGCCACAGGCAAGATGCGAGATACGAAGTGGCTCAGCCAACCTCACATCATCTCTCAACCCCGACCCCGACCCCCAACCCCCCTCAGCCGCTTCCTGACTATCGGGCCATCCGACCGTGCGCATAAGCGTAGCCATGTATGTCGCAGCTCACCGGCTCTCCCGAGCCAGCATATCCAGATATCTCCAGCAGGTGCCCATCCCGCTCGCTGCGATCCTCCCCGACGCCGCGTCCTTCTCGCAGAACACCTCGACCCCCTCAAGGAAACCCTCCAGGGCCCACAGCTCACGCAGCGCGAAGTCGACGACGCAACCGCCCTCGCCCGCGCACCGCGCGCCAGCCAAGATGGCCTCGGCGCGGAGCAGGATCCCGCGGATCGTGTCCAGCACCCCTTGCTCCCCGGAGCGGAGCCGGTCGAGCGCAGGGTACGCCACCACCCGGGACCGCCTCGCGCCTTCGCCGCCATCTGCCCGGGACCGCTCGCGGCGGTGGTTCTCGAGAACGACCTGCCTGCGCCGGAGCTTGGCGGCGAAGTCGCCCCACCAGACGAAGTACTCGTTGCGGCGGCGCCAGCTGAGAGTCTCGAGGTCTTCGTGGAGGGCCTCCAGGGCGGCGAGGTCCACCCCCGCGTCCACAGCCCGGGCGCGAATGTGTGCGGGCAAGGGCGTCGACCGCGGCATCAGCGCCGGGGCGTCATGGTAGGCCTTGAGGAGGGCGGGCTGGGTGATGTAGGGGCGCATGCTCGTCATCCTGGCGAAGGCTGGCTGTGTGTGTGTTTTTGGGGGCGTCTTGTGATGAGATGATGGATGCGATGGGTGTTGGAAGCGTGTAGTGTGGTGCGTGTTTGTTTATCTTTGAGGGTACGGTTTGTGGTTCAAGTTGAATGGGGTGGTTTGTGTGTTTGTGTGTTTGTTTGTGTGTGTGTGTGTCTGATAGATGAAGAACAGAGAGTCTAGAAATTGATGTTGGCTCCTGATCGAGAGAGAATGGAAGAGTGTGATGTTTTCTGTCAATGGGAAAGAGAGAAGAAACGTCGGAAATTCAGAACAGCAGGATTCCTGCGTGTCTTTATATGGCGACAGCCAGAAGTATCTCCGGTACGCTCGACCCCGGGCCCTCGCGTACAACCACAGGACGAGAAAAGCTTCTGTTCCGACGGTACCCAGTGGCCAAGTAATTTGGAACCACCGTTTTCGAAGTTGCGGTGATGACACGGCCCAAGTTGATAAAGTAATGAATGGCTCAGCAGCCCCCTTGGGAGTCCCCGACTTTGAGTATCAAAGGGTAAATGCCTGCCTCGTCTGGGCTGTCGTCGGTTCTTGTAGTTGCCTCATTCTTTAAATGTCGGGGAGAAAAGCTCTGGTGCGACAAACGACGCCAGGGCTTCACGCCATTTCGTCCTCCTGCTAGGAAACCTGCTCATCACCGAGAGGGTACAAACAGAGGGGGGGCGGGGGGGAGGCGGACATGGATCGCGTACTCAGGGCCTCCCGCTTCGACGATGACATTGCGTGAGCGAACCCGTCACTTAGACATAACGAGCACGATCCCCGGACGCGCACCCGGAGCACAAGGTTTTGACCGGGCCCTACGTCCCCAAAGGGTCTCGTGTTGGCACACATAAAGTCGAAGTCTTCCTCAGCCAACCCGGGCCTCTAACAAGGGAAACGAGATAGGGTCGTCCGAGGCCGAAGAGGTTCACGTGTTGGAAAGCCGTGGGCGGCCAACTGTCCCATGGTGCGTTGCTAGTCAGTTCCGGGCAGAGAAGCAACGGAAAAATCCATCAGGGGAGGCAGGGTTCCAAGGGGAAAAAAACCAAGGGCTGTTGAAGACACCCCGGGTCACAACCAAACCGGGGAAAAGTTCGACATGGACAGTTTTACGAAAAAAGCTTTTGAACATTCAACTCGTGAAGTTAATATATGTACACCTCTCTTGACAAGCCGAGGTAACCCGATTCCCGATTCCCCTGACTGGGTTTGATTTTGTAAATGCTGAACACACCCCAGACATCGTGACCCTTTTTTTTATTCTTCTTCGTCTTTTTTTTTTTGTATGGATAAATGGCGGATGTTGTAATGAGATCGAAAGCACTTTTTTGGGCGGATTCTTGTCATCTTCTCTTCATGTTGCTCCGTGCGACCCGCCATCTTTTTCAGGCAGCACAAGAACCTCCACGCCTTCCGTCCGTCGCCCGTGTGAAACCCCGGTCCCAATGGATAAAAAGATGGTTGTCGAAGCCGGATCTCGTTTTCGTGGCCCAAAGAGACCCAACAAAAGCTGATGGTATAAGATGTGTGTGTAAGAGACACGAGAGAGAGAGAGAGAGAGAGAGAGAGAGAGCACTATGCATGGACGCCTCCAATGTGGGAAAATATTAGATATGACAAGAAAGAGCCGGTCGTTGTCGATTTAGCCGTGGAGACCGGACGTTCTCTCGCGCATCAGCTCGCGGCGCTTCTTGTCCTTTTCTACGAGGGGGTTAGTTTGTGATCTGTCAAGTGGGGGACAAATGGTAATATACTGACCTCCGTCCCATGTCAGGAACTCGTGGAGGGCTGATCCAGAGGGCACCATGGGCAAGACGGGCACCTTCTTGTCCGTAAGGACCTCAAGGAAGGCAGGGCCGTCCGAGTTGATGAGCCACTTGAGGGCATCGACAACCTCATCGGGCTTGCTGACTCTGCGGTGCTGGACACCCATGGCATCGGCCAGCTTCATGAAGTCGGGGTTCTGCTGGTGGGTGTGGGCGTAGCGGTCCTCGTAGAAGAGGTTCTGCCACTGCGTGACCATGCCCTGCTCCTCGTTGTTCAGGACGATGACCTTGACGCCAATGTTGAACTGCGCGGCGGTGGAAAGCTCGGTAAGGGTCATGTTGAAGGAGGCATCGCCGTCAATGTCGATGACGAGAGCGTCGGGCTTGGCGACCTTGGCACCAATGGCGGCGGGCAGGCCGTATCCCATGGTACCGAGGCCACCAGAGGTGATCATGGTTCTGGGGTATCTCCAGCGGAAGTGCTGGGCGGTCCACATCTGATGCTGGCCGACGCCGGTGGAGATGATGGTGGTCTCCTTGCGGTCGGCGGTCAGGTTGCTGAGCTCTTCGATGAGGGTCTGGGGCTTGATCATGCCGGAGCGCTCGGCCTTCTCGTAGTCGGACATGGGCCACTTGGCCTTCCACTCGCGGATCTTGTCGAACCACTCCTTGCGGTCATCCATGGACTTGGGCGTCAGCAGGGGCATGAGGGTGCGGATGTTGGAGGCGACGTCGCCCTCGACGGCCTCGGTGGCCTGGACGACCTTGTTGATGTTCTTGGGCATGATCTCGAAGTGGACAATACCGCCGCGGCCCTCGGCGGCGGCAGCCTTGGCGCCGGGGGCGAACTTGGCGACGTTGAGGGTGACACGGTCGTCGAAGCGGGCGCCGAGGGCGATGATGAGGTCGGCCTGCTGGATGGCCATGTTGGCGTAGGCGGAGCCGTGCATGCCGAGCATGTGGAGGGACTTCTCGTCGAGCTCGTCGAAGGAGCCCAGGCCGTGCAGGGTGGTGGTGACGGGGATGGACAGCTTCTCGGCAAGCTCCTTGAGGATCTCGGGGCCGCCCTCGGACTGGGAGATACCCTGGCCGGCGTAGATGATGGGCTTCTTGGCGATGTTGACGAGGTCGGCGACGCGCTTGATGGACTGGTCAAGCTGCTTCTGGAGCAGGGCCATGGCGGCCCTCGAGGCGGCGCTCGGCAGGGAGGGGAGGGAGGTCTCGGTCGGGATGGCTCTCCTCAGGATGCCGGCGGTGACGTCCTTGGGAAGATCGACGAGAACGGGGCCGGGGCGGCCGCTGGTGGCGATCTCGAAAGCCTCGTTGATGCGGCGGGGGAGCTCGGCAATGTTCTTGACCATGACGTTCCACTTGGTGCAAGCGCGGGAGATGCCGGTGACATCGGCCTCCTGGAAGGCGTCGCTACCAATGGCGGAGGTGACGACCTGGCCGCAGAAGACGACCATGGGGGTGCCGTCGGAGAGGGCGTCCTGCATCGGGGTGATGACGTTGGTCGCGCCAGGGCCCGAAGTGACGAGGACGACACCGCACTTGCCCGAGGCGCGGGCGTAGCCCTCCGCCATGTGGCCGGCGCCCTGCTCGTGCTTGGGGAGGATGAAATCGAAGTGTTTTGAGTTGTAGATGGCGTCGAAGACGGGGAGAATGGCGCCTCCGGGGTATCCAACTGTACGTCACGGTCAGCCATGTCTCTCCTTGAACGCGAACGTCTGATGGGTCTTGTAGGGGAGTGTGCAATTGGGCCACCAACAAATGTGCTTGACGTTGTGTCTCAACATCATCTCGTGGAAGATTTCTCCTCCGGTCTTGCCAATGAACCTGTGTGACAAAGTGAGCTTCTTCAGGGCCGGCTATACGTGGACCACGGCGACGGCTACGTACGACTCGTCCATCTCGGGGCCACGGGAGCCGACGAGAGGCTGGACATGGCTGCGGTCCCTGTCGGCATTGAAGGCGGGTGCGGGCGTGCTTCGGACCTCACTGAAATGACAATCTTGTTAGCCAAAAGTCCTCGTGAGTCACGTAATATAGTCTGTTTATTGTCCCCCCTTCCCGAGCTCCCGAGAGAGAGAGAACGAATACGGCCGGGAGACAATGAACAGACGGAGGAGAGCAGGAAAGAGCTCACGGAGCGGGCGAGGTAGCCGAAGTAGCCTGATTCCTCACGCCGGAAGGAACCTTCTTGGCGGCCTGAATGGCAGAAACGGCGGACGAGGTGGTGAGGGCGCGGGAGGCGGTCGGTCTCGAGACGGCCTTGAGGGCGCGGGCGGCCTGGCGACTTCGGAGCATCATGATGGGCGGAGGGAGAGTGGAGAGAGATTCCAAGAAGAAAGGAGGGAAAGAGAGAAAAAAAGTCACTCGGCGCGATGCCTCGTCGAGATCCTTTGAGGGAGAGGAGGAGGGAGAGAGAAAGAGTAAGAAGCGGCTCGTCGATTTGGACGATCGCAAGGGTTGAAGAAGGTTGCAAAGGTCGTAGTTCGATCTGGGGGAGGGGAGGGGAGGAAATGGAGGAAGAGAAAGAGAAAAGATGTAGCTGTCACCGTTAGTCAGTAGTTGGTGTCTACAGAGTTAGGTCACTAAGTGGTAAATTGGGCAGATCACAAATTCTAGATTTGGACCGGGGGCGCACAAGCACACGCACACGCACGCACAGAGAGAGAGAGAGATTGGAGAGCGCAGCTCACAGCAGTCAGAGTCAGAGTCAGAGGCAAAGGAGGAGGAGGAGGGTTCAAGGGGAGAGAAAACGAGTCGGACTGGGATGCGCCGGTCAAGGGCCGGTGGAGGAGAGAGGATTCGAGGTGACTATGCCTGTACAGAGTACTGTACCCGTCTGTACCGGTGCCTGTGAGACTGTGAGACCTGGAGACCTGACGGACTGGCGGGAACCGACTCCAGAAGTGGTGCGGTAGTGGCTGCTGCTGCTGCTGCTGCTGCTGCTGTTTGATTGCTAAATTGCTGCTGCCGCCGCTGCTGTTTCGGAGGCAGGGGGAAAAAAACCAAAAAAAATTATCGGGTGTCGACGTGTGGGGTAGCCGTCCGATGACTGGCCGGAAGGGCGCCAAGTGGAGACGAGGGCGAACATGCGCTGCGCATCGGGGGGTGGGCACGGACCATGGATTCAATCTGGGGTGGCGATATCGGCCCCTTGGGTTTTTGGCAGCGGCTGTTGGATTGGGCAATGGGGAGGGCCGTTGCGGTTGCGCGGTCAGTCGGGTACGTACTCTGCACCTGCTGTCTGTCGGTGAACCTTAGGTCTGGATTGGTATATGAGTCACCCCCATTGGCCATCCGTATGTGAGGGAAAGAAGCAGCCCCCCCCAAATGCCCAAGATTCGAGGAAAGTGCCAGTCAGTAAGAAGTAGGTAGGAGTCACAGAACCGACAACATCCACCAATGTCCTTCCCTTCCTATCTTTTCCTATCGCTCGTTGGTGGCCCTATTTGACCCATCAGCGCAGAGTATCACCGCCGCCCTCCTCACCCCGTCTGCCGTCTGCCGTCTGCCGTGCGCCCGGCGTCTGGCTCCTCATCCCGTACCACCACCACCCAACGGCTGCATCATCATCATGGCTGCATCATCATCATGGCTGCATCTCCCGCTACCGGGGCAGGATTTCATTCCCCGTCTGCAAGCCCACGGATGCGGGACAGCTGTCAGAAAACGGCCAAATCAACCCCTCTCCCCTCCCTCTCTCTCCCCCCAAAGGCCCCCCAAGAATGACCAAGAGACATGACATGGGAGCTGCCGCCACTAAAAATGCCAATTCGCTGCTGAAGCCGTCCAACACGTGCTTGTGTTGTTCCCCTTTAGTCCATCTCGCATGCGAACGGACCGGACCCCTCTTGAGGTTGCCGGCCCATCGGAGGGATAGAGAGGATGGGGGGGGGCTGCCTTTCCCCATCATCCGGTCTCTCCCGGACCCTTCAAACTTAGCGGCTAGTTCCATGGTCTCTCGCGATGGTGCCCGCTACTCAATACATAGCACAACGGTGGTGGGATGGACTGGTCATCGATGCACTTCGTTTGGGTATGAAGAGAGAAGAAGCCTATGCTGTTTTGTTTTTTTTGGTCTGTTGCTCCTTTGCAAACCCCACCACTACCTACCCTCGACTCCATCGTTGCATCTCTTGGGACATGCCATCCCGAGAATCGATAATTCCAAAAAGGGAGAACCGCACTCTGAGGTATCTTAACCATGACTGTACTTCCCACCACCCTCCCAGCCGACAATACCACAAAACAGGTATATGTGTAGAAAACAAAAATAAATAAAAGGGGAGGAGAACCACCATCATCCATCTCCCTCACATCCGGTGCTGGTCGCCAAAGGGGCCCTGCGCGTCGTACCCGGCCGCCGGCTGGCCGTGCGTCATGAGCGGCTGGCTGTCCGCGTTACCGACCTGCACCGTCGGCCTCGGCTTGACGTTCTGCCTCGCGATCGCCGCCGCCTCGGCCCGCGCGGCGATGCGCCTCTTCTGCTTCCTCTCGCGGCAGCACAGGACCGTGATGCACGCAATGGCGCCCGCGATGACCACGGCGAAGAAGATCGCCACCGCCACGCCTCCGGGGTGCACCGTGTTGTCCAGCACCAGGCACGACGGCTTGCCCGCCGGGTCGTCCTTGCAGAGCAGGCCCGCCGCGCACGTCGCGAACGACACCTGCGTCGGGTAGCACCCTTCCTTGAGCGTCTTGCCCCTCTGGACGCCCGTCGACACCACCGGGCACAGGGTCGTCGACTTGGTCGTCGTCGTCGAGCAGATGATCAACGACCGCGTGCCCGTGCCTGTGCCCGTGCCAGTCGCCGTCGGCGTCGGCGCCACGGCCGTCTCGGCGGCCGTTGTCTGTCGTGCAAAGACGGGCGCGTGGCGCTTTCGCAGCTCCGCCGGCACATTACCGTCGTCGCCGCACCTGTCGAGCGTCCACTGCGACTCGACGATGGCCTCGGCGACCTCGCAGCCGGCGTGCTTGTAGCACTTCTCGAGGTCCGTCTGCGTCAGTTCGTCCGGGAGCATATCCAGGCAGTGGGCCACGGATCCCGGCTCGCCGCAGGCCGCGAGCTTGGCGAGCTCGAGACTTCTCGATCGGAGACAGTGCAGCTTTGCAGGCGACAGGGCCGATGCAACGATCGCGCCGAGGAGCGCAACGAGCGCCGGGGCGGAGTGGGATGGTCGCATCTTGTCCCGCGATTTTGTGGGGATGCCGCAGTAACTGCCGGGACCGGAACGGGG
>PUHP01001320.1:0-11463 GCA_006783085.1 Colletotrichum shisoi | reverse complement strand
GTTAGTTTATTATTATTAATTTTATTTAGTAAAGCTTATACCAATTATATTAAGTATAATTGTTAGTTAGTATAGTTATTAGTTAGTAATATCTTTTATTAATATTTATTTTAAAATTTAATAGTTTAAATAACTATAAATATTATATTTTTACTTCCATCGTATTAAATATAGTAATATTACTTGGTCTAAAGTTATTTTCTTTTTTATTTTAATAATAATATATATAATATACTGTATACTATTATTACTATACTACTATAAGTATTTACTATTACTATTATTCTATATAAAGAGTTTAATACTTAAGTTTAAGTACTTAGGTTATTAAAGCTTATAGTTTAACTAAATACATTAGATATATATAAATAAATATTAATCTAATTTAAGTATATTTTTTACGTATTTAATATAGTTACTTAATATATAGTATATTTGAATATAAAAATATAAATATAAATACATATATTTGTATTTATATTGTATTTATATTTCCATAAAATACAAACACAAATATATATAGTGTATTCTTCCTTAAAAATATAAAAAATATAAATATATATACTTATCTTTATATATTTTATATTTTTTTAATATACTACTTACTACCCTTTATAAAATACGTAGATTTATTACCTGGTTATATAATATAACTTAGGTATATATATAATTAGCTTCAAAGCTTAACTAAGTAATCCTTATATAGCTTCTATATAAGCCTTATAATAGATACCTAAAAGAGACTATTATTAGACTTTTAAAGCTACTACATAGCGTTATAAAGGTAGGAATATATTAGTAAGTAGGTTATTTCAACTACTATAGAGAAAGTCTTAAAATAGAAACTACTACTTATAATCTCTACCTACTATTAACTATAGCTAAAAACTTTTACTTTGGGATTATTAGAATATAAACTAATAATACCTTTAGTATTAGTAATACTTCCTTTAATAACCTTAAAGAATTAAAGCTAATAGAAGCTAACCTCCTAGCCAAGCTTAAGGTATACTTTTCTCTTAAGAATACCTTTATATTTAATAGGGGTATTATCTTAGTTAATAAAAATTAAAAGGTTTACCTTAGGTAAAAGAGCTAAAGGCTAAAGCTATAGATTATAAATCTAAAATTCCTAACTACTATTACTAATTATATTAAGGAACATACTTAAGGAGTATATATTATCTTAATTTACTAGCCTAAAGCCTCCTTTAACTATTTAATTATAGTCTAGTCCTAAATACCTAGTCTAGTAGAAATTAAAGCTTTTAACTACTAAGTTAAGTAGTAGAAGAAGTTAATTAATAGGGGCCTTAATTATATTCCTCGAGATCTTATAATAATAAAGATCTTTATTTCTATGAATAAATGTTTTATAAATAATACTAATTTATTATTATAAATTAGTTATTTTATTCTATTAGTTAATAAGAAGGTTAATAATGAAGAAAGTAATTTTAAGATAAATAGTAGTATTATTTATTATAGCTTAACTAAGTTTAAAAAAGTTATATAAAGTATATTAGTATTAGAAGTATATAGTATAGTTACTAGTACTTACTTAGCTATTACTATCTTAACTACTATAAGTATAATTATAAGGAAGTTATAAATACCTTTACCTACTACTATTATATATACTAATTTATATTCCTTATATAAGTACTTAGTTAAGCTTAGAACTACTTCTAAGAAAGGGCTTATAATAGATATTATAGCCTTTAAATAGTTATACAAGAGAAGAGAGTTAATAGAAGTTAGATAGATTAATAGGAGAGATAACCTTACTAATATAATAACTAAGGTAAACTTAAATAAAATACCTAAATCATTAGTTACTATAAATAACCTTAAGGTATAAATAGAGGGTTAGGTTAATTAAACCTAATATATAGTAACTAAGGAGGTATAGTAGGAAGGTAAATAGATAGTAGTAGTTATAAAGCTATTTAGAAGATAAAAGACTAAAATAAAAGATTAAATTAAAGAGATTATACAGCTAAACTATATTACTTATAAGAATAATTACTTTTATTTTTATTATATTTTTTAAGAATTTAAGTTAATTTTACTAATCTAGTATGAAAAAACTTACTTTTTACTATAATGAAAAAGTTACTAGTATTAGATTAGAATTAGTATTAAAATATAGGATTAATCTAGTTTTAGGGGGAAAGTAGGTAAGTAAGGGAAAAGTAGTGTAATACCTAGCGCTAGTAAAAGTAGGGTAGTAATAGCCTATACTTTTACCTTAGTAGGTATATAAGCTATAGTCTATTTTAAATTATATAAGTCTAGTTACACTTATAAAGTTATTACTAAATTTATAAATAACGTTATAATAACTAACTTTTAACTATTTATAATATTAAACTAATAATACTAGATAATAGTTTATATAAATAGGTAGTTAATATATTATAATATTAATCTTAATATACTTTAGTATACTTATTAGGGTTATAATAAAAGCTAGCTACTTAGATATAAGGTTAGTTAATAAGGTAGCTATAGGCTTAGAAGCCTTTATAATACTAAGTTTCTAAAGAAACCTAATAATGTATTTAGTATTAGGTATAATACTTATACTATGTTTCATTAACTATGTTTTTCTTTATATTATATACCTATGCGACCTTAAGAGGGACTGCCTTGTAACGTACCTTAGTTGGTGGTTGATGGAGGGACTGAAGGCTGGATGAATGTAGGGTCGGGACGGATCGGACGTACGAAATCAGCAAGCAGAGGGACATTTCTGCGCGGCAAGCAACCATGTTTTACTGCTTGGGCGGGGTGACAGCGTCGCCCAGCTCGCAGCTTCTCATGCATGGTGATGGAAAGCACTTGCTTGTACCTACTTACAGCGATACCACTTGTACATCGTGTTAGCAGCTGCATCTCACCCGCAGCAAGAAACTTTCTGGGGTCATTAAGGCCTGCACCTGCACAGACCCCAAACGTATTAGCTCCGATAATCCGACGGGTTGATGACAACCAACCAGAAGCCAAAAACGAAGGAGCCGTGTCATGTTCGACCGCACCCTTCCTTCCTTCCGTCGGTTGGCCCGATCGGATTGTCTTCCATGCAGGTTTCTAGAAGCGGTGCCGCATGCCCAGGTGGCCAATGAAGAGAGCGCCGTTAGTCTAACCTGGTCGAGCCAAGAACTGGCGGTGGCGGCGGTTGTCTTGCTTGCTCTTGCTGGTTGGGGTGGGGGGGAATGCCAGAAATCAAGAATCACTGTTCAGCCTATCCGCTAAGAACCTCACTATCTTATCTTAGGTAGGTCGATGTGTTCCAACCTCAGGCTCCTTCGAGGTGTGTGCGTGCCTCAGGTCACCTCATGTCTTTCACATCATGCCGCCGTTTTTCTCATTAAGAAAAATTTCACTCCCTCCTTCTCTCTCGCCTGCAAATCACCACCACATTCTGCCCTTTCTTGGTGCCATCTATTCTCAAACCTTCAACCCTCCATTACCTTTGCCCTTTTTCTTCTCCGACCCCCGATCTCATTACCACACACATACAATGGTTGATGTGTGGAGACGATGCTGCAGCAAATGGACGCAGCCGTCGTTTCCTGCATGCAACATGCTGCTTGGTCGGTTGATCAATCATGTGGTCTGGTATCGAAGCACCGTATGCGCAGAGTAGCAGCTTGAATACCGACCCAACCTTGGTGAAGACACGGAGACGTGACATACTTTGCCAATGCGACAGTTGCCCGAGCGGCTGCGTATGCTGTGCGGGCTCGAAATAACCTACAAAACCGTCGAGGGTCATGGCAGTCTCGACATTGCCTATTCACACAAGGCTGCACATCGCATGATGTGAGCCGCGAAACCACGCACGTTCAGCTCGTTGCCTCTGCCTGGTTATGGAATCTTCGCCTGAGGAAGCCTCGTGTATCTTCTGCGCGTGTGCGAGTCCGTTTTCTTTCCTTCTCTTCTCTATTTGTGAGAGATGTCTTCCTTCCGTGATGAACCTGCCAGACCTACGCACTGCGTAGATCGGCATCAACTGTTGTATATTTACTCAACGTTGGTGTTTTCGCTCCTGGCACAGAACAAACTTTCATAACCCGTTGCTGGGCACCTGGCTTTGAGCAGTCGTCTTGACTATCATGAGAAGTTGGGAATCAGCAGAGGTTACATATGTTATGCGAAATTGAGCTTCGAATAGGTGCTAGACCATAAGCGATTCCGCTTAACGAGGCAGAGACGTGACATGTATGGTTTTGCGAAAGATATAACGTGCCAAGGTGGCTTCCTCAGTCTTGTGGACAACGGCACCGAGAGGCTTGGGTGACGTTTTGCGTCCAGGCCGGACGTTGATTGCTACGAAGAGAGATTAGCCGCTATGCCGATTGACGACGGCGGTATGCGAAACGTTGACGAGCGGGCTTCTGTCCTAGCGAGAGAAGCAGAGTTGCTTTGCTGTGGATCTGGTCTCGCGACTCGGCATTGATTGGGCCGACTGTTCGATGTGAGTGGATATGCATGGGGCTGTGTAGGAGCAGTGCCAGCTTGTCTTTCCGTTGACGTCTTCGTGCAAGGAGCGTGTGCTGCTGGGCGTGATGGGGTGCTGACGGTTACGTAAGTTTGTGGTTAAAAGGGTGTTTTTTCGCCGATGACTCAGGCCGTCAGTTGGGGCCCATAAAGGTCAAGCGTGCTGACGGTTACTCAACTCCAACAGCCCCCGGATGGTCTGGCAAAATACCAAAATGCACTGGCAGAATACCCGGTACCGTTCAAATTAACCAACTCCTCCATTCGGGGCAAACTGAGGAGGAGACAATATCGGAAGCCCGTTGTCTTCTTACGGCATGTTCCGGGGCCTTCCCCTCCTCCTTATCCCGCCTGACTGTGTACAGCCGCACAGGACAGACTTAAGGACGACCGGTCCACGTGTGAGGTAATGAGGCAAGGCAAGAAAGACTGGCCAGTAGCGAAGGTAAGAGATACTTACTTTTCCGCCGTCGGCACCCCGACCAAGGGTCATCAGATGCCTTCCCACATCCTACGCGTGTCCCAATCCATCCCGTCTCAGTCCAACCAGAACGTCGCATGGCATGGCCTTGGCCATTGCTGTCGCCCATGCCATGCTTTGCCTTGCCATACCGTGCCACCTTCTCCTCGAATCCGGCCAAGCTCCCCAGTAGGCCATCGCACTGGGATGCGAAGCAGACCTGAGCAAGAGACGGAAGACACACCCGCACCCGCACCTCACACCACACATTACACCCCAGACCCCGGGCAGGGCCAACGCGCCGTCAATACCGGCACCAACAGCGCTGCAACTAGAACCAGAGAAAGAAGCTCCAGCAGCCAGCCCATCACTGTGCCGCCGCCGCCGTCGGATGTTTGTGTCTCTCCTCGTCATTCATTGTCGCAGATGTTGAAATATCATCCCACGCCTGCTCGCCTCCTCATCTTGCAATATATTTCAACCCTCCTAGCACTTTTTTGTGTGTGGTTGTTGTTGTTGTTGTTGTTGTTGTTGTTGTTGTTGTTGTTGTTGTTGTTGTCTTTGCCCGTCTCTATTCACTCACCTCTTGCTCTTTGCATGGCGGCGCATTGCCCTCCTCCTTGATCGACAAGGCAGGACATAGCTTGGGATTCGTAAACCATTCACTCGAACAGTCTCTTGTGCAGACGCGACCGCGAAGCAGCCCCTAGGATAGATCCGCGAGTGACAGTTGTTCCCTCACTTCCTTCAACAATAGGCACCTACATCGGTCACATCATACGGATACTCACTCGACCATTCTCTCATCTACCTGCGCCGCAACACCTGAATCGAGTCATCACCCGGCCCTCCACCAATAACGACTGCGAAGCCAAAGCACAGACAGCCCCCGTCCTCCGAATCCATACCTGTACCCCCCGTATTCAGACTCTCTCGAGTTCCAAGGTGACTTTCAGCCACCTCGCATCAGCTCCAGCCCCAGCTCCTTCGGAGCCATTCATCCACAGACAGTCCTTTGCCCCGAACCCCCGCCCTTGGCCGACTCCCCAGGTCTTTTCTGATTCGGGCTTCACCACCGAGGGCTTAAACGACCGACCAACCGCCGTCGCCCCCAAGGCCAAGGCCAAGACAAGACCAAGGACGACATCGTTCTGTGTGACCCACCCCGTTGAGGTGGCAGTGTCTCCGTCTCCTTGCAGCATCGCATCTGCACCCGTCCACACGCATCACGCTCTTCAGATTCTTCGCCTTGCCTCGGGTGACTTCCTTACCGTTTGTGCCAGCTACTCCGGATACAGGCAATCCACGGCGGGCTATGTGCTCACTCGGTACTATTTGGAGCCTGGGCAGGACAAACCTACCGACTTTGGACGTATGTAGTTCCGCTGCAGAGCTGCAGCCCGCGCCCTTAACCCACCTACAGTACCTAGGCACGTAGCAAGGGCTGGGGATAGACGGCAAAACCCCCACCCCGTTCGTTGCACCGCTTCCTTCCCCTCCGATCGCGTCCCCTCCACGACCGGCCAGCAGGGTTTTCCTTCGGGGCCAAGTCCCAGTCTCGATTCTAGTCCCTGCAACCGCCAAGTTTCCGTTTAGTCGACAAGAGCTGAGAAGGCGCCAAACCCGGCTACCGCTGCACGGCCATTTGGTCGCGAACCACCTCGACTTGGCTGCCAATACCTTTGTTGCGCAACTTGCTCGACCTATACTTGCCGTCTTTGAAGCTCCGCCCTCGCTCTCGTCGACTCAATCGCACGACTGGGAGGAAAGCAAAAGAGTGACATATTTCCTCTTTCATTCTTTCTGTCTGTCTCTCAAAATTTACCCGTCCTGGTTCGAACAAGCAATACAAGACACGACAACACCGGCCGGACAAGTAGTCCGATTCTCCACTTGACACCCACCCAAACCCAAGTTGCCCACTCATTGGAATTCCCGGACGTTGACATCGGCCGATTGGCCTCTGAGTTGGGCTTCCGCACTTGCCAGGCTCCCACCTCCAGAGCACAAGCTTGGCCGACCCTGTCTCTCACCCTTCTTTCATCTCTTTTTATTTTTGTTAGATTTTGTAAAAATCTCCAGGGAAAAAAGAAAAAAAATTTACCCCACGGATATGTCCTATTCATAGTGTGGATCTCCACACGTTCTGCTGTGTCGTGCTCAGCGTCACTACTACCTACTCCAGCCCCTCCTCTCTCTCGCTCTCTCTCTCTCTCTCTCTCTCTCTCTCTCTCTCTCTCTCTCTCTGTGTGTGTGTGTGTGTGTGTTCAAGGGCTCCTCCGTTCACCCTCCTGGCCCCAAACCCTTGGCCCCGATTCCCACCTCCCGCCGCAGCACCGAGCACGTACCGACACGCACCAGCACCCGGTGCTGTATCGGCTCTCCTTCTCTCTCACACACACACACCTACACTCCCTCCTTTCTTCTTCTCTTAAGCTCTCTTCCAGCTCCCGCTACCGGCCGGCCCTGTCTTTTGGCCATTGCACCCACGGCATCCCGACCAGGGGAACTAACACGGCCCCTCAGCCGCCCACGCCAAACATTCTGTAACGAGACCGAGGAGCTCCCGCTCCACGCCCCAGGGCAAAAAAAATCCACTTTACAGGCCGACCTGACCTATCATACCCTCGTCTTGCCTCAACCCAACTCGACTGCGACCGTTTCTTTTGACGCCGGCCTCCCGATCGTCTCGATCCCTCCTTTCCAAAAACCCTTGTGGCGGGGAACTTAGAATCGCTTTCTCCATCCCAACCCTTCCTTTCGCGTTTGCTGCTGGCTTTGCATTGCCCGACATGATTATCGACGGGGAGAAGTACGCCTGTGAGGCCTGCGTTCGGGGTCACCGTGTTAGCAATTGCCAACACTCCGGTAAGCCGCCTCCTTGGCTCCCGCCCTTCAGCTGCATCCGTGCAACACAGCCAGCCACTTGGTTGTTGTAGCCACAACAGGCTGCCTTGACGCTTCATTGTGCTTTGTTCGTTTGTTGGCGCATCTTCCCTCGATTCACGCCAGCCACCCTGTGCAAGAAGAACACTCTGGTGGGTAAATTTGACATGTAACGCTAACCGCCCGCCTTACTGCAGATCGTCCCCTTCAACATATCAACAAGAAGGGTCGCCCCGTCTCCCAATGTCCACACTGTCGCTCAATGCGCAAGTCGCGCTCTGCCCACATCAAATGTGATTGTGGTGAGAAGACGAGCAAATGCGCTCACCTGCAGCCCACGCTCGACGGTCATCGAGGTGAGTCGGCTCTCGGGCGAAGGGGTGCCCTCTCGATGACACAGAAAAAGAACTGTACCCTCTAACATCAATCAATCCTCCCCACGTACAGAAACTTGCTGTTGCAATCATGGTGGTCGTTGCACTTGCAGCCACAAGAAGGAGCCATCCCTCAATACCGTCCCCGAATCCGACTCCGACAAGGAAGCAATCGCCCCTCGACCGAAGCCGCCTATTCGGAGACGTCGTGCGAACACGGTCCACTCGGACGGTATGCTGACTTTCGACGAGCACGGCCACCACAAGCCCGCACACAAACACAACAAGGCCTCTCATAAATGCGGGCCTTACCAACTCAGCCGCGTCAACTCTTTGAACAGCACCAGCAGTCTGGGTAGTCACTCCCCTGAGCGCATCGCCGACAACCTGATCAACGACCCTGTGACAGGCCGCGTTGCGCCCTCACGTCAACAGCGACTCGTCAAGTCCGAGGCCGCCTCTCCCCTTATGAGAGGCTCTTCTAGCTTCCATCAGCTCAACAACCAGCTGCCGCCGCTTGATCTGTCCGGCATTGAGTACCCCTCATACGTACCTAATGCCTCCTTCGACCTGTTTGGGGGTTCCGGAATGTCGGATCATGATGCGCCCATCTTCAGTGCCGGGCTAAGCGCTGCTTCCGTAGACTGGAGCCACATCGATCTCACCGATAGGACGGACAAGTTTGCTCCCTCGAGTTATAGCCAGGCCGGTGCACTGAGTTTCAATGGCATGTTCGACTTTGGTACCGGCTCCGAGCCGGCCCCTACCCTGGCCGCGACGACGTCGACGTCTGGCGAAGTCTCCGAGGTTGAAGACAACTTCATCGCAGGCGACAGCGATTATGACGGCTTCGGCACCGGAAGTAGCAGCTTCATCCATCCGGCAAGTTACCTTGCTACCGGCGCGGACCTCAGCACGATTGATTACGAAAGCTTCGCCAAATCATCAAGCAACAAATTCATGACCGCACCTTCCTCGTTCGACGACGGTGGCCCTATTGCTGGTGGTTCCCTAACCTTTGATGATGACCCGGCATTCTGGGGTCAGCAGTTCAACGACGGCATCGCTACGTACCAGGAGTCCCCTGACGGCCTACCGCAGTTCCACGCCGACTCTTGGACATTGCAGTAAGGCGTTCTTATACGTGAAAATTTCGACGCTTGTACGCCCATTATATCCAGCCCATCGATTTAGACGACAAGCATAGGCGCAAGGATTTCGAGTATAGAAGAGATGAGATTCAGGGTAGACGACTGGTTGGACGCCTCATCTACGATCTCATTAAAGGAGTCGGCGCACACATTGTTTTATCTTCCACAGCACCTGGGCTTTTTATACATCTTTCTTTATATTTCACTTTCCCCATCATGTTTGGCCACGGCTAAAGAGAAAAAAGAAGGGGTCGGGCGGCTCAAAGGGGAGTGGTTTGCATCTCGTTACTGCTATTATCATCAACTGGACATGGCGTCAGGCATGCGGCGAGCATCTCGGGTGAGGATGGAAAGGCCGTCGGATTGTTAGACAACAATGAATTATGTACGTACGCTGGGAGATGGGAAGGAGAGACCTGCCCGACTTCATGACGGTCCGTTGTTTCTCACTGCCTTTGGACAAGTCTGTTTAGAGAGAGTGAAGATTGCTCAAGCGGTATAGATTCCTCAGAAGGCTTGAGGGTATATAGAGAGGACCAGGTGGTTGAATCGATTGATCCATGAACAAACAGACATGCAGACACATGCGCAGTCACTCATGACAGCACCCTGATTTTGACCATATTACTTTCCCCACCCTCTCGCCAGTTGTGTCCTCTGATACCGGCCAATCATGTACATATTAATGGGTGCTGGAGGGAACGGTTTCAGGGTGAAGGCAGGAGAATAAGATACACCCACAGTCTCACCTGCCTGGATGGGGCATGAGTCGCTCATCAAGATTTCAACCAGCAGCGCAAAGTCCAGTCTCATTTCCCGAACATTGGATTGCAAGCGGTTGGTCCGTTGGAGAGACAGTCAGGTGACTGGGTCCGACGCGAGGTAGGCCTGGTCTCGAAGGTGAGGGGCGTAGGCCCAGGCGATCTAATGGAACGCAATGCAAGCTACGTAGTGAACATGGCGTTGCTCCCTTCAGTGGTACGGAGGTCCACTCCAAGCGGGTGATTGAGTTGTGTTTTGCGCCTGGTCTGTCCCCTGGTGTGCCTGGGGAGAAGTCCATTCTTTCGTTGCCCTTGGGAACCAACAGGGATTAGACAATGGGACCCTGCCCATCCCTGCTTGCTATGGGTTAGATCGAGCTGTATACTCTGTACTGTGCGGCGTTGCGCTAACTATGCTATCCTGTTATCTGTACTATGTGCTGTTGATCTGTTCTCGTACTCTCATCAGTTCCGGCAATAAAAGGCTTGTCATACTAACTTATCGATTGACCTCTTGCAACAGGGCGAGGCAGGGCAGTTCGGCAGCAGGCACAGTTTACAAACCTCTGCAGCCGCAAGCATTTCGTTTGAGGTAGGGCTAATGAACCCGGGTCCTCTTTTTGGGCGGTGCGCAACCCCTGCATCACATCGTCTTGACTTTTGATTTTGATTTTGACTTGTTATTGGATGGGGCACGCCAATCTGCCGACAAGTCTGCGAGTATGTCCGCGCAGCCTGCCCCGTGACCGATGAAGAGGATCGTAGGGACATAACCCATCTTGATTGGGTTGGCGGTGGGGTGGGGGGGCGCCTTGTCAAGGTCTTGCCTATCCAAATCTTTTCCAAGGAGGTTGTAAGGGTAGGCCCTGTATAGTATAGTGTATCATGGTTGTATTCTCAAGCTAGTGCCCTAAAGGTAGAAGTTGTTAAAAGTTCGGGTCCAATTGTGTGTATTGATGTATATGTCCTTGGAGCGATTCCTGCCCCCTATGGTCCTTTTCTCTGTAGGTATGTCCCTTAACACTAAAAACCCCACTTTTAGGTAGCCAGATCTATCCTATCAATGTTTCCAACATTTCCCAAGCAAGGCTATGCATTAGCCTTCCAGATCCACCTTTCTATTATCACGTAGGCAGCCTAAGGCCACCACTTTTAATACACCCCCTTAGGCTAAAGCTATTTATAGATTTAGCCAAATAACTAAGTAGTAAGTACTACCTCTTTACTCCTATTAATAATAAATAGTAAGTACTACCCCTTTATATCTACTAATATATATTTAATTATAGTGAATTATTAGTAACTCAAGCTGAAGTAAATAATAT
>PUHP01001319.1:0-11339 GCA_006783085.1 Colletotrichum shisoi | reverse complement strand
GTTGTAGATGTTTGAGGTGTCGATGAAGTTGCTGTCACGAGATACAAGGGCAACAACTAACGCCTTGTATCTCGTGACAGTTGCCGCCAAGGGCGAAATAGACGTTAAGCAGCTTGAAGGGGTCCTCGTTCTTGCCGAAGATGCCGCTCCAGGAATCGCCGATGCTGATTGCCGCCCAGACAGATGGGCGAGACTTTGACGCCGGCGTTCGGTGACAAGGTGCGGTGCCAACCCAGGGCAGATTTGGGCTTGGGAGGGAACTCGAAGAACGACATGTTGAGTGTATACACTGCGTTGCGTTAGGAGCGTTCGAAATTAAATAACGCGTCTGTGCGTAAAATGTGTGCTGTTACAATTTAGCCACTTTTTTGCTGGTAGAATTAGGAATTATGGAACTGTTAACATTAAAATACCCTTGGGTCGCCATCGCCGTCGCCGTCGCTGTTACCTGCTGCTTAAAGTGAAGCTATTTAGACCCTATATAAACCACCTACCCTTTAGTACTAATTGCTACTTTGATCGCCGTACGGGTTTGTCCCTAATTATTACTGTATATAACTTAAAGCCCTTTTACAGGGGAGAGGGATGATTAGCCTACGAGGCCTACGAAGCCTGCAAAGCCTGCAATACCCTTATCCTTGTTGTCTCTATCCTCTCTATCGCTGTTGCTAGCTGATTAGACTAAATATTAGGCTATTAATTAAATATTAGACTGTTAATCAAACATAATACTAATAATAGCGCTAACGCTGGATAAGGATAAGTAAAGGAAGATAGCGTGGATATTAACGTTAATAGAGAAGATAAATAATAAGGTGGCTACTTAGATAAAGTACTCTATCTAAACTGTAAGACAGTAGTGATGTTAATATGAAGTAACTAGGTAGGTAAAAAGGTTTTATCTTTATTAATTAATAATAATAGTAAGACTAAGGTAAAAGATAGAGAAATCCTCTTTATTATATACTTTTACCGAAATAAAGAAATCTATAAGTTATCTTAGAATTACTAAAAGTTATTAGTATTACTAATAGTTATTATATTTATTCTACAGTAGTAATTTCGTTAAATTACTACAGTATTAACTAGCAATCTTAATGCTAACTAGTAAAGACTAGTTACCCTAGTCTACCTAGTATAAAATAAGATTCTAGCCTTATACTACATGTATTATAGGAAAATGATAGACTAAAATATAGCTTTTAATGCCGAAATTCTAAATACAGAGACTATATTCTTATATCTCCTTTCGTTATTAAGATATATATAATTAAGCATAAGGGTATTTATTAATAAGCTTCTTTTATTCTTAGTTTTATAACCCTTTATTAGAAGGGGTTTACTATAGTATTTACTGCTACTTAGATTTAAGCTTCTAATATATTTTAGGGGTTTAAGTATTTATAATATAGGTATGTAGTAAATTAATAAGATCTAAGAGAGGTACTAGTAGGTTAGTAAAGTATAAATATATAAGAGGTGTTGCTATTATTAGTTAATAATAGGGGTACTTTAATTAAATATATCTATACTATAGAGGGGAAGAAAGAAGAATCTATAGTCTAGCTACTCTCTAGGAGGTAAGTAGTAGCCTATTAGGTAGGTTACTACTAGTAGAAGGTTATTCTATATATAAGTTTTATTTATACTTATCTTTTATAGTAAAGCCTATAATAAGAGGATAATTAAAGGGAGATCTACTACCTCTTTAACTAAGTATATATTAAGATCCTTAATAAGCTATAGACGTTAGTTACCTTAGTAGAGGTATAAAATAAGCTAAAGGGGGGGGGGGATATAGAAGGTAGCTTAGTCTGTATATACTAGGCTATAAAGTATGCTTTATTTCTATTAGACTATAGGCTACTTTAGAGAGTACTTTCTATACGCCTTAGAGTTATAAAGTTAAAGATATGTTAGCCTAAACTTAGCTAGCCTATCAGCGCCTAGTAAGGGGACTACTATAGGCTTTATTCTAAGTAGTAGGCCTTATAGAGGCCTTAAGTACCTAGAAAAGGGGTTCCTATAGGCTAAGTTAAGGGTAAAGGCTAGGCGTAAGGGCAATACAGAAGTTACACACAGATCACTTAATATACGCACTTTTAACCCTCATAATTACCCCCGTCAATTCGACAATTTCACACGGAGGGGGAGGGGAGACACGCGTTCACTACCTCGACAACTCTTCTAGAATGATGTAACGAGGCTTCTAGATCAGCCGTTTTGGCCGTTGGACATGACATAGTCGCGGCTCGTCCGTCGTAGGGGGAACCCGGCCGAGACACGTTGGAGCGAGAGGGAAATCATATCAGGACACGCGGGGTGAGCCAATCCAAAGCTTTACCGCGCTTCTCAACCGGGTATTAAGTGGGTCGGCGGGCACGGCGGGACCGCGCTCGAGATAGAGACGAGTGAGTTGTTGAGACTGAAACTTTTCCTTGTCCTGATGTATCCCCGACCCACGGCGACGACGGCCGACGTCAACCCGCTTTCTCTCTCTCTTCTCTCTCTCTCTTTCTCTCTCTCTCTTTCTCTGTCTCTCTCTCGCCTAACTGTGTCCGGACTATTGTCCATCTAACATCAATACCGGGAGGGGGGGGGGGGTTCAACTCATTGCCCTCAGCTGTGTGTGTCTATGGTCATCGTGCCCAAACTCTTACACACGCACACTCTACTCTCTCTCCTTACCTCGGAAGGTGCCTCCCACCGCCGCGGCTATGCCGGTCATCTCCCCTTCGGCGACTAAACCCCGCCGCACGCTTGCGGGTCCCATCTTCCGCGTCCGGACGGGGTGCCTGACCTGCCGCGGCCGTAGAAGTGCGACGAGACCAAGCCGCGCTGCCGCGGCTGCGAGCGGAATAAGCTGGACTGCCAGTGGCCGTCGACGACGGGATCCAATGGCAACGGCGCTTCGCGGTCCGCTTGGGACTCGTCCGTCTCGCAGACCGCCTCCCGGGGGGGCCCGGGGCAGCATCACGCTGGAGCTGCTGGTGCTGCTGGTGCTGCTGGTGCCTCGACTGCGTCCCCGGCAAGCTCAACTACGACGACGACGACGAGGACGACAGGTGCATCTCATAGTCCGCAGGCCACACGAGACACATCGTTTGCTCTTGAGGCCTTTGACTTTGCATCACAACCCATCACATCCTCAGAGTCTCCCGCCGCGGCGGCAACGATTGGGTCCAACAGTCCAGGGTCGAATGCCCATTTGTTCAGTGCCGCACCCGTCACACCAGCACCCAACGCCGCAACGACGACGGCCCATCTACATCATCAGCATCAACATCATCATCATCATCATCTCATCGAGGACACAGATATCGCTTACCATTTCGACGCGTCAGATCACAGCCCCATTGCCGGGCTGCTGCCAGACGAGCCACCGCCTCTGCCCT
This sequence comes from Colletotrichum shisoi, assembly GCA_006783085.1. Classification (NCBI taxonomy): domain Eukaryota; kingdom Fungi; phylum Ascomycota; class Sordariomycetes; order Glomerellales; family Glomerellaceae; genus Colletotrichum; species Colletotrichum shisoi. The sequence goes on along the minus strand of PUHP01001319.1, from coordinate 7,944 downwards.
TCACAACGATCGAGGGCAACGACGGGGACGATGACGAGACCGTCGTCCCGATGGTGTCCCCGCCGCTCCGGAGGGTGTCGGACGCGAGCAGCAGCTTCGTGCCGAGGGGGATGGGCCTGCTGGGCGGGAACCACGACGACAACTCGCTCGAGCTGCTGAGCCACTACCTGAGCGCGACGACCATCAGCATGGCCAACGGGTCGACGATGGAGAACCCGTTCTCGGTGCAGCTCATCCCGCTGGCCTTCAGCAGCGACCTGGTCCTGCACCTCATCCTCACCCAGAGCGCCGTCCACCGGGCCGCCAAGTCGCTCGTGTCGACGACGGACAGGGTCGCGACGAAGTACTACAACCAGTCGCTGCGCCTCTTCCAGCAGAACATCTCGACCTTCATGGGCGGCCAGCACGGCGAGGAGTCGTTGATCCTAGGCATCGGGGCCCTGATTCTCTGTCTTGTCGAGGTGAGTACGGACTGAGTGCCGTCTCTCTTTCTCTCTTTCTCTCTTTCTTTCTTTCTATATCTCCCTCTCTCTCTCTCCCTCTCTCTCTCTCCCTCTCTCTCTCCCTCTCTCTCCTCTTTCTCTTTACCCCCCCACTCCCAGGGTCATTTCCCAACTCCCCCGGATATTAACCCCCCTCTCGCAGACGGCCAAGGGCGACGTCAACGGCACGATCCTCGACCACCTCATGGCGGCGCAGTCCCTGATCCTCCCGTTCCTCTCGGCCAGCAACACGTTCCTGCACAAGACTCTCAAGGACTTCCTGACCGAGTACTACCTCTACACGGCGACGGTCAGCATGATCTCCATCGACGTCCGGCTGAGCGACCAGCTCTTCCTCAGCAACGACCTGCTGCTCCTCGCCACCGAGCTCGTGGCGTCGTCGTACATCGGCAGCCTGTGCGGCTGCTGGCTGGACCTGATCCTCCTGATCCCCTCCGTCTTCGACCTGGGCCGCCGCATGATGGGGCACCGCGACGAGGGCAGCCCCGTGGTAGGCCAGCGGGGGCGGGGGCGGCGGCGGCGGCGGCGGCAGCCCTCGGCCGACGACTTCATCCTCTTCGCCCAGCTGCTCGGCCAGATCCAGAACTGGCAGCCCAACCCGACGGTGAGCGAGAACGTCGCGCTGGCCGGCTATATCTACCAAAAGGCCCTGCTGCTTTATCTTCACACGGCGCTGCACCCACTCTCGCGGGACGAGAGCAGCAACGGCCATGACATTGACCAAAATAACACCGACAATAGCAGTAACAGCAATAACAACAACAGCAGCAGCAGCAGCAGCAACAACAACAACAACGACAACAACAACAGCAACAACAACAGCAACAACAACAGCAACAACAACAGCAACAACAACAGCATGCACCCGGCAGCGGTGCAAGCGGCCGTCAGCGGCGCCCTCTCGCACCTCGCGCAGCTGGACCCCAGCGCGCGCATCAACACGAGCCTGTGCTGGCCCATCACCATCATCGGCTCCTGCGTGACGGACCGGGGCCAGCAGGCCTTCCTGCACGAGCGGCTCGGCCACATGTTCGCGACCATCGGGCTGGGCAACATCCGGCAGACGTCGGTGCTGCTGCAGCACGTCTGGGACCACAACGAGGCGGTGCCGGCCGACGTCGGCGCGGGGCCGTGGAACGTGTGCCGCGTGATGAACGAGAAGCAGATCTGGATCTCCTTTGCGTAGAAAGAATGGGAGGCAGATATCTGGTTGATTTTTTTATGAAATGTGACGGGGGGGCGTTCTTGAATGGCATGAGAGTAGGATGGGGATGGTATGGTATGGGATGGGATGGGATTGTATGGGATAGGATTGTATGGGGTGCGATGGGAGGCTTCATCGGCGTTGAAGTTTTATCGAGACGACAAGTATTTTCTATTTTCAACGGGGATGATCATGTATCACAATGAAATGGGCGACACAGCGAAGCGAAAGCGTAAAAACCCCGAATAGGATTTGTTTATTTTATTTTATATACTTTTTCCATGTATACAAGTTAGCTATCACGAGAGACGACGCATCGCACGATCCAATTCCATCACCAGCCCTTCCACGGCACCCAGGTGTCGCGCACAACATCGTCCTCGTCCACGACGTAGTACGCGTAGAATGACGCCGCCGTGATGCACGCGTGCTGCACGTTGAGGAAGACGCGGTCCCCGACCTCGAAGTCGGCCTCGACGTCCCTCCTCTCCGGCCTGGCGTTCTTGGAGCCGGCTCCGGCCCCGGCTCCGGCTCCGACTCCGGCGGCGGTGACCTCGGCCTCCCCGACGATGCCGTGCTCCTGCGACATGCGCACCACGGCCCAGCCGGGCTTGCCGACCACGTCGCCGAAGCCGGGGGAGGGTCCCGTCTCCTTGGAGAGGGCGATGGTCCCGGCGTTGATCAGCGCCTCGTTGCGCTCCGGGTACACGCTGCACACCTCGGCGAGCACGCGGATGGCCTGGTCCTCGGCCGCGACGAGGCCCGTCGCGACCTGTTGGAGGTCGTTTGTAGGGAAGTTGCCTGAGAAAGGGGGGGAGAACGAGTAGGAGTCAGTTGTTTGTCCGTTGACGCGCGACGACTCATGCAGGGAAACAGCACTCACCCGCGTGGAGCTCCAGCGTCACGTAGGCCGGGATGGCCGTCTTCAGGCTACCGACGACGTGGGCCGTCGGCGTGGCCCCGACGGACAGCGTGAGTTTCCTGTCCCCGCCGACGATGAGCTTCGCGGCGCTCAACACGCCGTTGATCTCGTCGGCGAGGACGCCCTCGGCCTCCTCCTGCGTGCGGCAGCCGTACGAGTGGCCGGCGTGGCAGTAGAAGCCGTACAGCGAGACGGCCGGCGACTCGTCGGCGCGCCGGATGAGCTTCTGCAGGCGCTCGCTGCCGAGGGGCAGGCCGGCGCGCTTGGTGCCCACGTCGAGCTTGATGTAGATGTCCCAGGGCGCCGTCGGGGCTTCGGGGTTCTTCTTGGCAAAGTCCTCGAGCAGGGAGATTTGCTTCTCGTGGTCGATCATCAGGAGGATCTTGACCGAGCTCCTCAGCTCGCTCAGGAACGGGATGGCCCCTGAGGCGGGAGGGAGTCCATACAGAACCTCGGCTGTGTCAGCGCTTGAAAGTAGGCATTGAGCACAGGGTCGGTCTCATGGTACCTCATCCAAGATGCCCTCTTTGGCGAGGGGCAATAGCCCACGGATCTCCGATAATGTGGAAGCGACCGTCTTTTTGAATTTCCCGTTTCCGAGCATCAGACGAGTCACTTCCAAGCTCTGGAGGCATATTCGTTAATGAGTGGGCCTTGAGAGTGAGAGGGGAAAATATCGTGGTTCCTACCTTGAGTGTCTTCACATGCGGCCTGAGCGTGACTCCAGCCTTTTCCACATCTTGATGCACCCTGTCAATGTTCTTCTTGATGACCGGCAAGCTCAGGATCAACGCAGGCGAGGGGAGGTCGGACGCCTTGGAGCCGATGAAGGAGCGGTGGTTCTGCAACGAGTAGTCCATCTTGACAGGGGGGGTTGTTTGGCGCGACTACTGTAATTATACACAGTAGGTTAGCCTTGGGGAAAGGATGCTGTGAGCTTGTGACAGTGAGCTTGTGGCAGAAACAGAGTTGCTTTTGATGCAGAACAGCCAAGCTTTCCTATGGACCAGTAGTAGCAAGCGGAGAGGGAGAGGAGATGCCGACCAGGGGTGTAAGCAGATAGTTGTTAATTACATACAGACCCCGCGCAACGTAGGTAACATACGAAGCTACGATACGAGGCCGAGAACGGCGATGGAGACGGTGCGAAGCGGGGGCCACGCTGCCTGTGTTCCCCGTTCCCCGCGCAAACCGCCGCTCCCGGCGGCGGCGGCCTTGAACGCGGAAAACTCCGCGATTGGCAGCTGGTTTTCCGGTTCAAGCCCCACGAGCACGATGTCCAGTCGTTTTGCCGGATGAAAAACGCCGTCTTCAGCGATGGTGCTTCGTATCAGCAGAGTCTGTCCGTGTAAGTGCGAGAGAGAGGCATTTAGGGTGCTTGAGACCAGAATCGTAAGCCCCAAGGTAGAAGGGCCGTGGAATCGGGAGAGCGGATGCAGGTAGAGGTTGTAGACGACACGCAGAGCAAGCGAGACGAACAGGAGTGTCACGGTGAAGCCGGCTAGGGAGCTCAGCGACGGCTCGGGGACGCGCAGCAACACCATGGTGGACGGACGGGATAGGTTACGAGTGTGACAGTGATCGCTAGCGATATAAAGCCACTTGTGCGGGCAATGCTTCGTCAATGGGGCACTTCTTCTCTTATTTATGAGATGACTCGTCTGCAGCCCCATCCGGATATCATTCTTCATGCATCTATACACCCGTGGGCCGTACATCCAGCATATATATAGCCTTGATTAGGACCGATAGGCTGAATGAAGTATCACGAGCAGCGGTCTCCAAGCGTCTGGTTACGTCTAACTCCATGTTGCCATACATAAATATGGTACAAGGAGGCCCTTCTGTCTGCCTATCCCTCCCCCTCGCCAACCTATCGGTCAGCAAGTATCTATCTGCCATGAGAGCTGACTGAATGAGCACAGATTGAGCATCCTTCTGAACCCAGCTGTCGATGCATACGCAATGGAACCCTGATGAGGGGCTGCGTTCCACCGACACTGGCAGAAGTGAGACACACGTCCAGCGCTAGTCTAGTCCAAGAAGACGTGCACATGGAACTGGGGAACAGCGCACGAGAATGCATACGAAAAACGCCATCCCGTTTGTCTTGCTAAAAGCAAGGTGCCGTTATTGCAAGAGTTTGCCTCGGTACCTACTGCTAGTTCGTTATTGCATGTTAGGACTGGGTGAGTTGAGTAAAGTAATGAAGTTGGCGTGATTCTCCGTAGCAAAAGGTCCTCAGCCGAGTTTGCACGTAACGGCAGAAGCGAATAAGCCACTTTCCAACCACCCCCCTATTCCAACCACCTAAAAAGAGGGTATTCTGTTGAATTCGAGGGTAACCCACACGAAGGGCGCCACGGAGATAGGAGTTATTGGCCGGCACGGCCGGGCCGCTCGGCGGCAACGAAGGGCCTGCTGCAGGCTTCGTCCCGGGCAGTGGGCTTCGTGGTGGCCTTAGGCGCCCAGGAAAGGGGCTACCGAAGGCCTAGTTGAGTGGCAAGGCTGTACGCAAGGGCAACTCAATAGTTACACACACACATCATACTTAATATACACACAATTAACCTATTACAATACCCCCTGAGAATCTAACAATTAAGAGTCTTATACGCCTATATACTAATAATAATAAGTACTACAAAGCTATTTACAAGCGCCTACAACGCTAAGATAAGTAATAATACTACTAAAACAGTCTTTAACGTAACTAGCAATTAGGTCCTATAGTTTAATTAGCTAAAGATAAAGGTAAAAGCCTATAAGCTGTAGACTGTAATTAACCTATTAATTGCTATACGCTAAACGCATAAAACGCTTAAGAAATACCTTAAAGAGCCTAGAAAGCCTTCTCTAAGCAACCACCCGCAGGTTATAACGCACCCAGTAGGGTCAACGCACTTAGCAACAGTTACCCTAACAGCCTTAAAGCTAAGCACCCTGTTACTACATACAGACAACAATACGCCACAGGCGCATAGAATAGAGGATCTTTTACCCTCTAACCTTACTCTATACTATACCTAATAAGTAGAGTATAACAAAGAGCTTATAGCATAGGAAAAGCACCTTTAATAATACTATAACCTTTAGGAATGGATTTACTAGATAGTATCTATTAACTTAAAGCTTCACTACTATACCTTAGATAAGGAGGTTAATTAATAAATAAAGGCCCTTGAGGCTTGCGTTAGCATACGCCCTTTTAAACGCAGAAACAACGCGTAAGTTGTATACAACGCTATACTAATAGCGCCTACAAGAAAACCCCTTAATAACTAATAAGACGTTAAAGAATAGATTACAAAGTAGGAAAGGGCGCTCTACAAAGCCTCTATAAGTAGCCTACTACAGGCCTAGACGTTAAGCCTGTAGTTTACGCCCTTTACCACAGCCTTTGCAAGATTATATATATTAAGTTAGGTATACGTATATTACAAAACCTACGTCTGCAAAGCTAAAAGGGATACCCTTACGCCTAGAAGCGTGTTAGTAGACGTTAGATGCTTCCTTTAGACTACAGATAACACAGAGCCTATAAGAAAGGTATTATAAGGCGCCTTTAGCCTAACTAACCTTAATAGTAATGCCTCCTAAGAAGAACGTGGTAATAACAACAGGGCTTGTAGTAGCTAAGGCTGTAGCTGTGGAGGTTGTTAGTAAAGCTAACTGCAGAGGGATTCTAGCACGCTAGTTAAAATCTTAACCTTGTTGTTATGACCTATACCCTTATAAGAGGCTAGCATATACATAAAGTATAAGAGGTTAAATACAAGCGCTACTAAGATACCCTTTACTAAGCGTACTAATAGTTACTAACTATACCTTAGCCTATAGTACTAAATAGATAAGTACTTCTATATACTTCCTTACTTATAAAGGGATAGTAGGCTACTTAATTAAATAACTTACATCCTTATTAATAAGTATATTTAAAGTAACCTAGAGCTTATAGAGCGCTTAAGATAGGTAAGATAAGTAGCTAACCTACCTAACTAACTATATAGTAGCTACTAAGGGAAGTTATCTCTAGCATCTTTTTACACTACTTAAAGTTAATACTACCTTATAGGATTAGCTATACTAGACTTAGGCTCTATAGTATACATCTTTAATAGTTCTTTATAGTTTAAGTCTCTAAGAGCTTCGCCCTAGGGAGACTTCCTATAGGCTAGTACGTAGTAATTACCTATTAAAGCGTATAGGACTACAGAGATTAACCTAAGGGTACGTGGTAATAGCGTTACAAAGCTTACTTTGTTTAAAGTCGCCCTATACCCTAGGTTAGCCGCGAATCTCGTATCCTTTAAGAAGCTTAGGCAACAAGGACTCTAGTAGGATAACAGCCTAGGAAATAACTACCTGCGAAGGGTAGATAAGTCCTTTATTACATACGTTAACAAAATCCACGATTAACAAGTGCTTAACTATCAGCCTTTTAGCTTAGAGGCCGCACTTGCGGCAGCTGTGCTGTTACCTGCTGTTTAATTAGATAAAGCGCCTCCTACGCGCAAGAGACACGTATATACAACGGCCACGCGCTGAAAGCCTATTCTTAGCGACCTTATTACCTAGTATAAGCGCCTTAGATACCCTAGCCTAGAAGCGCTTAAAAGGATTATTAACGTAGCTTATAGAGTATGCCTTTAAGGCATTAAAGGTAGAAAGATTACTATAGTAGATTATAACGCCTACGCTTAAGGTAAAGCCTATTAAATAGTTTATTAAAGCCTATAAGAGTTAGTTACCTACGCGTAGCCTAGTAATTACCTAGTAATTAACTTTTATAATCTTAAGGTAGGCTATATAGGGTATAAGTCCTATATGCTGTTTTTAGATTAAAGTAGTAGCCTTACTTAGGAATTTTACCTATAGTAAAGGACTATAGGGTACTACTTATAACAATTATAGACTTCCTTATGCTCCTTAATACCTAATATAACTACTATGTAAAGGTTATTAAGATAGATAATAAACTCCTTTATTACTACAAGATTGTTTTAAACCTTAAAGCGCGTAGTATACACCTTAAGGCAAGCGCACTAAGTACCTAAGTATAAAACAGTAGCGTGGAGTAAATCGCAGCTATAATAAAGCAAAGGGCCTATAGTATAGTAATTAATATAAGCCTTCTAGACGTACTTTAGCCTAAAGTATATACTACTACTACTTACCTATATAACTACATACTATAGGCATCCTATAGATAAAAGACTTTATACTAACTATAGTATAACGTACTTGCATAGTGAGTCGCCCATCATAGTGAGTCGCCCACTTCCCCTTCCTTCTACACCTTCCCTCTTCCTCTT
>PUHP01001318.1:1966-12005 GCA_006783085.1 Colletotrichum shisoi | reverse complement strand
TTTTTTTCCTTATAATATAAATAAATTCCTATAAAACCTGTATTTTAATTTTATTATAGCTCTTATAGTTAGTTTTAGAAGGGTAGGGTAAAAACTAGCACTTTTGGTGTAAATGGGGTGCCGAAATGGGGGGGGGGGCCGAAAAGTGGGTAGTCTGACTTAGTCAGCACTTTATTACAGGTAAGAGCAAGAAGAACTCTTACTCGGCCTTATTTTTGTCGCGATAAAGTTTGCTGTAGACTTCCGACTCATCGCCTGTGTCCTCATCTGGCAGCACTAGGACGATGCAATTGTTGCGGCGCAGTGGACGAAAAGAAACTCGGCGTACTACCAAGCGATGGAGTGGGCGAAGAAGGCCTTGACGACGTCTCCGTCCTTACGGACGGAGACGTCGTGGTGGAAGATGGAAGACGCTGTTCTACTGGTCAGGTTCCTCGCGTAGACAGGCGCTGACATACCCCTTGAGCAAAGGGGTTGACTGCGTGGCAACTTACAACTTAGGTCATAATGTATCAAACGTTGTATGATTACAGAGGTGTAAAGCGCTAGATGAGAAAATAGTGATTTAACAAATAGAAACTCAAGAACTTGCCTTTAATGAGTACATTGTAACATTAAGGACAAAAAGCCTGCACAAGGGAAGTGATTCTTCACATATAGGATCGGGAAGGGTAGGGTAAGCCTTTGAATTCGGACGACGCAATCCAACTTAAATGCGTCTTAAGCACAGCCTCCTGACGGCCATATGTCTTTAATAAAGAGTATGTCCCAAATTTTCAAGCGAAAAGCCTGCTTTTATTGTCTTTTTGCTCTTGATAAGGAGAAGGGAGGGGTAGGTTTAACGGTAGCATAGCATTCTGTTGGTTTCACATTGCTCTAGGAGGTCTCTTGCTCTAGCCCAACCAACACCAACGTATAGTGGACTTCTGCCTGTTGGGCGTATTTATATAATTACCTGTATAATACAAGTCAGTCTTCAGCATAGCAGTAAGTTCAAACAGGTGTTTTCCCTGATTTCCCCTGCAAAGGGCGCTGCCTGTTCAAGTCATCGTGGCCGGAGTTGCAGGTGAGGTTAAAATCCTGTCACAGTTTGGCGCTCAAACTGGCGGCGACACAGCCGCGGTGTTTTGTCTTGATAGCCGCCTGCTCTTTTGGAAGGCCAACAGCGTGCAAACATTGTTCTGAGTCCTCTTGTATGGCTATTTATGGGATAGCTTCCTTAGTCGTGGAAACGCAGGAGGTGGCCATTGCCGAAGACGAAGGTACTTGGAATAACCTAATGGCAATGTGAGTGATTAGAATTGAGAGAAAGCAAGGTTGATTGATTTAAATGAAGCGTAAAATGCAGAAGTCAAGCTATCTACAGTAAGCCCCTTGGACCGGTGTCAATACAGGTTGAATCAACCTCCAATCTATGAAGCAAGTCATATGTTTGACACAGCATGACCACTGTTATGGCTTCAGCCCTGAGTCCAAGTCCAACACAAACCTCATGTCCTGTGAGCAACACCGTTAACACTCGTCACATTCCGTCGACTTTGAAATTTGCGTACCTCAATCTTCCCGTCGATCTACCCGTCGAGTTCATCCGCCGTTTCCGCATTGAACATAAACTTTGCCACACTCTGCTTCTTTTTCTGCAGGTGCATGATGTTCTGTCTTGCGTTAGAGAGTTTCATCTTCCACGGCAGGATGAGAGTGAAGATGGAGACCTACCTGCTCAACGGTCCCTTGAGCAACGTAACGGAAGACAGTGACATTTCGCTTCTGGCCCATTCGTAAAGCACGAGCAACGGCCTGCTCTTCAACCGAAGGGTTCCACTGGGGTTCAACAATGTGAACGCAGTTGGCGGCTGTCAAGTTGAGTCTAGGCTAACGTCAGCACTACTCGCTTCGTAAGATGCTACATTGACATACCCTAGAGCGCCCGTCTCGACCGACATGAGCAGAACGGGTATGTCTGTCTTTTCTTTGAAGGCCTCGAGTCTTCGTGATCTTTCGACATAACTCGTTCTCCCATCAACCTGTACGTGATACACTGCCTCTTTGTGGAGTAAGTTCGAAAGAAGATCCAGGGTGGAGGTCCAGTAAGAGAACACAATGCTTCACGAACATTAGCACATGGCTTAGAGGTTCTTCCAGGAAACCCACTGTTTAGAATCGGATTCGCTCGTCAGAATCTTTTGTAACACTGCAGCAAGCTTCTCGGAGTGGCCACCGGTGAGGGTTAACCTATTCTCTGGTGCTGGAGACAGTCCCACATGCGGCGAGTTGCCGCCCTGGCCGGACACAGAGTCTGACATGGGGCTGGAAACTCCCAAAGAGCGATCGCAGTCTGGGCAGAACTGAGAGGACATCAAAAGCAAAGCTGAGTCTTCGTCCTTGGTTGCTGTACATCGCTCGCATCCAGTTTCCTTCTTGTGGGTGCCATCAAGGAAACCCTCTGAGGCAGATGGCCTCGAAAATGTTCCAGTGTTGCAGAGCATGCGCATCTTGAGAATGGCAGTAAACAGGACGTTGTACTTTTTGATGCTCGTGCCTTTGCTCACGATGTCGTCAATGTCCCGTTTGGTTCGATGTAAAACTCGGACGTAGAGCCGTCGTTCCGTTTCAGGCAAGAACACCGTAACGACCTCTTCTCTGCAGTCTGGTAGCTGAAGCAGCTTCTCTGCTCTTCGGATGCAGACCGCCCGAAGCCAAGATCGAAGTGGCTTTGCGAAGTCTTTCCCTCCGTGAGAGAGGGGGTCTAGGACACCCTTTCGAAACGAAGCCACAGTCGGAAATGGCTCGAGTTGCAGAAATGCCGCCAACGATGCAATATCTTCCAACCTATTCTGAATCGGCGTTCCGGTCAGACACCAACGGTTGCGGGCAGAAAGCTTTGCGACTGCCTTGAACTGTTTCGATGACGCGTTTCGGATCCAATGCGCTGTGAGATGTGAGTCTTCTTTGATCAGCCAAGAACCGAATAAGCGCCTACCTTCGTCAAGAACTATTCGAAACCATTTCAGTCCTTGCAACAGCTTTTTCCCCTTGTCTTCGGCAACAACTGTGGCGTAGGTCGTAAGGACAATGTTTGCCGATGTGAGAGAAACAAAGTTCTCTCTCCGTTTGGGCCCGTGGAAGACGACAACACTCAGAGCCCCTGGCAAAAAATGACGGGGTATCATGAGCACCTCAACATTTCTGTGTTGTAGAGCCTCATTCATACCTTCGAATCTCAGAAACCCAATTTTCAAGTAACTCTACATTGTCAGGTTAGGAACTTGAGATCTTCATGAATATTAGAGGAGCGACATGAACTCACGTGCAGACGATACAACTACCAACGTAGCCCTCGTTCGATCATTGGGCTCTGCTGAAAATTGTGTTGCTTGTTCGAAGCTCTGAAAGACCTCAGCCTCTGATGATGAGTGGAGGATCGATGTAAGAATCGTAAGTGTCTTGCCCAGACCCATTACATCTGCAACAATACCGCCGCGATTCCTGGATTGAGAATTTCTATTTTATCAGTCTGAATCTATTGGAGTCTCTCTGCGGGTTCCCTTACGCTGATTCCGACGGAGCTTGCTCCCTTGCTACCTCTCGTTCTAGGATAGCGACCTACCATTCGTTGATTGGACTTGTTAAATCTGCAGGCATTTCACAACCCCTCATCCCTCGCTCGCCCCCTCCTCATTGATATCAGTTTCTCTGCTGTTATTATTTACGAGGATCGAACTGAGGATCTCAGATGATGCCAACATGAATCCGTCTTCCCAATCGAACGCCGGATTCCAGCGGGCTGCGACCAAGTTCAAGCAATCCATATCCAAGACCTTGTGGGACCAGTTCGCCTGTGACAGCAACAGCCTCTCATCTCTCAACATCGAAATCAAGGCGATCCAGAAAAGCCATGGAGAGAAGGGCTCGCTGCGAAACATGGCTCGACTAGGCAAGTTCATCGAAGCCATGAGCCAGTTCGGCAAGGTGATAGAAGTCTTTGTCAATGCGAGCGAGTTTGTCTGCTTTGTTTGGGTAAGTGTCGGGAGGGGGGCTTTGATCGCATGTTTTTGGCTGACTTATCGTGCGTTAGGGTCCGATGAAGTTTCTCCTTGGGGTTAGTTTCCATCTCCAGAGCTGCCCATGCAGTGTTTTTGACAACGAGACGAACGGCTAGGTTGCAAAAACTCATCTAGATACTTTCGACAAACTACTCGACGCGTACGACCAGATCGGGAGCGCCATCCCCGGACATCTGCTCCACAAAGACATGTTCAGGGAACATCAAAATCTCAAAGTCATCTTGGAGGATTACTACTCTGACGTACTTCAGTTTCATGCAGAGGCCCTGAAGGTCCTTGGACGATCCAGTTGAGTGATCGTGAATCAAATAACGAATATCTCATGCTGATTCTCAGGATAGAATGGAGGGATCTCTTCCATGCAACGTGGAAAACATTCGACAGTCGATTCGGTCCTATCTTACATAGTCTCCAAAGTCGGCAAAAGTTATTGGAGAGCGAAAAGCTCTCAGCGTCTCTTGACCATATCCACATCATTCGACAGACAATCGATGATCTTTACCAAGATCAAATACGGGCTGTTGACGACAAAGGGCGAGAGAAGCATCGATCTAGAATGACGCTGATCAAAGAGAAGCTTCGCGCCCCAGAGTACTACCTCGACCAAGAGGTTGCGGCTGGGAAAAGAGAAGGGCCCAATACTGGTCGCTGGGTGTTCGAGGATTCGCAGTATACCGCTTGGTCGGATCATGCCGTCTCTGCGCACTCGATTCTGTACCTCAATGGTATACCTGGGGCTGGTAAGCACATTGCAGTTATCTTTGACGGGGTTTCCGGATGCTGACCATGAGATGTGTACTGTCTTAGGAAAAACCACTCTCGTTTCTTCGATCGTCAGCAGACTTCTCGAGATCCAGTCCTCCAAACCGTCGCTTCCACACTCCGTGGCGTACTTCTATTTCAAGCACGGGAACACGGAGAAGAACAATCACGACTGCTTCTTGAGAGCCGTTCTAACGCAGCTCATCAGTCAAGACACTGCGACGTCGCAGGATTTCTTCGAGAAGCTGTCATCCCAAGCTGACGTCAACATTCGGTCCAGGGAGAGTCTCCAAACATTGACTAAAAGCGCTCTCGAAGAGTACCACGTCTCTTTCCTGGTCCTCGATGGACTCGACGAATGCGACCGAGAACAAGCCAATGTCACCGTCAAGTGGCTCTTGTCGCTTCTTGACGACGATCGGTACGTCGATAAAACAAGTTTACGAATCCTGTTCTCCGGGCAGCGAGATGGGCTTCTGGATGTTCTCCTTTGTCCGTATCCGGCAATCTGTTTGGAATCATCGGAACACACTGCCGACATCGAGAGATACTGTTTGCAGTACGTCCCGAAGTTGCGAAAGAAGTTTCCTATGACAAAGGAACTCGAAACAGAAATTTTGTCTTTGGTTACGACAAGGGCACAAGGTGGGTGGTTGAAAACTCGTTGTTTGTGACCTTTGGCTTACAATAAACAGGAATGTTTCTGTATGCTCGTGTCGTCTTGGAATATCTTCTCCGCCAAGTTAGTATTGCAAAACTGAAGAAAGCCATCAAGCCCGATGTTTTCCCAGCGAAACTCGAGTCTGCGTAAGGGCGCCGCAAATGCTGCCTCCCCTTCACCACTAGCTGCTGATAAGTTCCAGGTACGAGAGGATTGCTGCCAGTATTTACGAGTCGGAACACGAATCCGAGCGGGAGACTGCACAGAAGATCATCGCTCTCGTGGTCACTGCAAAACGGGACCTGAAATGGCGAGAGATACAGTCCTTTTTCTGCATAGACAGCAGCAATGGCACAGTTGATCCCGATGAACGGTTGCAAGTCAAAGCCAAAGATCTTTGCGGCTCGCTTGTAGACGTTCACCCAACCAACGGCCAAGCAAGCGAGCACGAATATGCTGTGCGGATTGTCCACGATACTGCTCGAAGGTAGTGTTGGGCCCTTCAAAAGCTGGAAAATCCGAAACTCATCATGCTCTGCAGATATCTCATTGACAAGCAGTTGGTCAATGAAGCTCTCGAAAATGCCCGAATTCTGTCGTTCTGCATGGAATACCTGACTTCTCTGCCATTTTCAAGATCCAATCGATCACATGAAGTAGCGAAACATGCCAGGAAGGCGTACTATGCGCTCCAAGATTACGCCGTCGTTTATTGGTACGACTACGCCAATGTACTTGCAGCCACCCCGACACGCGACTCGGGAGATTCCCCTGAATCGAGGGAAGAGGCTAAGAGAGCAGCAAGTCTGATGACTCGTTTTCTCGTGGATTATGGTAGCTCGGTCGATGTGAGCGGGGGAGGTAATTCTTCCGTGTCCTTACAAGCAACTTTGGACAGGCTACCGAAAGACGAGAGGGATCGAACCTCGTTTCTCAACATTGAGCAACGGACAACCTGGATTCGACAAGAAATCGAAAACCTGCAGAATCTTGAGGACGACGAAAAGCGAATCCTGGCCGAGCTCCATGGGTCGGGGTTTGGTTACAAGTGCCACAGGCCTTGGTGTCTCATGTTTGCCAACGGATTTGATAAGTTGGACGAGCGAGAAAGCCATATGAATCGCCACGGACGCCCCTTCCTCTGCCCCTTCGACGGCTGTTTTGGATCCATCGTAGGCTTCGAATCCCAAGTCACGATGGACCAACATCACGAGAAGAACCACACGGACGCACCACCGGCAATACCACGATTCCCAACACCCAGGAGAACCAAAACTTCCCTCGATCTTTTCCAGGCAGCTTCACGGGGTAACATCGACGAAGTTCTACAGCTCCTTGACGATGGGCACGACGTAAACGGAGCCAAATCAACACAATTCAAGACTCCACTTTGGAGATCTGCAAAGAGTGGTAGATACGAAGTGTGCAAGCTCTTGGTCGAGAGAGGTGCGAACCTTTACCCACCACTAGGGAATGTTTCTGGGCTCTCTCTTCACGTCGTACCACTTGTGATAGCCTCTAAAGTGGGACATCTCAATATAGTTCACTTGCTTCTGAAGGCTCATGAGAAGAACCATACTCTCAATGGCTCATGGACACATAAGGCACTCCAAGCAGCAATTCAGCAGAATCACTGGGAAATGGTGGAGTTACTTTTGCCCTTTTACCGGTTGTGCCCACCGCCAGACGAAACTTTTGCCTCAAACCAAAGCGTCGTTTACCAAGCATGCCGTCTCGTTCAAGTTCCCGCGGTCAAGTTGCTTCTACAGAACGGTTTCCAGTCTGGGGCTGATGGAGGATGCGTAAGGGTCTGCCTTTTGAATATCACGGACAAACCCGAGGTCTCAGATCAGGTGTTCCAAATTTTGGAGATGCTCTTGTCAACTGGGCAACCCAAAATTACAGAAGAAACTTTTGTTGATAGTCCTTCTGTCAGTGGTCATCAAGCGGGTATGCTTATGGTCCTGTCATATCCCAAGACACGCTTGTCAGGTCACCGTCTGCAAGATTTGCGGCTTTCCGCGACCAGAAAGTCTTACGCCAACATCGTTGATCTCATAGGCAACCTCATGCCGGAGGCGATCGAGAGGGACGAAATCAAGGCCGAAGAAAAAGACGTAACAAGGGGTTTTGATTTTCATCACTCCATGAGCGAACAGCCAAACGTATTATCAAATTTCGATTTTGATGGTTTCCTGTCGGAGTAGGATATTGTGCTGGTCTCACATAAGTAGAACGGACTCACCTAGGCCAATCTTAAGGTCTAAGACTCGATTGATGGTTGTTCTAGCTCTGCAACAGACCGGTCTGCTTTGCGTAAGACAGGTGCTTCTCTGCATGCGTGTTCATAGGGAGCCTAGCAATACAAAAAAGAATTGAATTGCGCCACCTTTAACCCGAGTCTCCTAGGCCTGTTTACAACACTCTATAAGAGAGATAGCTTTAGAATCACTTACCGATAACTGTTGAGCCCTCTTTAATAACATGGTTGAGATATCTGTTATAAATTTCCATCTTAAGGCTTTCGCGTGGAAGACCTCCGTGCTGTGATGCCAGTAGAAACTTGGCTTTGATAGCGTCATAGATTCCGCGGCTTATCTCTGCAAATGTCAATGAAGCGAATTACTCTCGGTGGGAAACTTTGCCGCGCAAGCCTTGATCTTAGGCTTGAGGGTGTTCCAATGAGATATGGCATGATGGTCATGACACGTAATACATTAAACTGAATCTGATAAGCCCGCAAGTCTAACCCAACGGAGTCAAGTGCCCCCTGTACGGCTTCTGTATCGAGTCCCTCTTCGCGTCGTCGATCTTCCAGACGCCCTTGGTATGCTTGTCGTGCAGCTGCCAGTCGACGCCTTTCGTCAGGCGGTGAAACACTTCGTGGTCCTCGCCGGGGATGCTCTTGAAGAACAGCGGCTGCCAGGTCTCGCCCTTGCTCCTCTCCTCGGCGCGCATGCGGCGCTGGGCCTCCTCGATCTTGCTCTTGGCGTCGACGGTCGCGCGGAAGTCGCCGCGGCCGAGCCCCTCGATGACGCCGTTCCAGGCGCGCCGCGACTCCCACGGGTCCTGCTCCGGCACGGGCTCGAGCTCCACGGGCGCGGGCAGGTTGTCGAGGGCGTCGACGTCGTAGTGCTCGAGCACCTCGCCGGTCCTGGCGTCCTTGACGGTCCACCCCTCGCTCCAGCAGCCCCGCAGCTCGTAGATGGCGTTCTTCTTGTCGTTCTTGTGGTAGACGCGGGCCTCGAAGGAGTTCTTCTTGCCGCGGAAGACGCCGCTGCCGGAGAAGTTGATCTCGGAGACGTAGCCCGTGCTGGAGACGACGTGGTAGGTGCCGAGGACCTCGGGGTACAGGCAGGCGTTGAGGAAGCCGCGGACCTTGACCTCGGGCAGGGGGATGAGGTAGTCCTCGTCGTAGCGGTCGATGTGCAGGACGGCGTGGCCGACCTGGCGGATGTTGACGCTGCTGGAGAAGGTCATCTCGACGCGGGCGTAGCCGTCGGCGCGGATGCCGTGCTCGCGGCTGGCCATGTGCATGGCGGTGATGGGCGGGTGGTGGCTGACCTGCTCGGCGACGAGCTCGGTGCGGGCCTTGCGGTCCGAGTCGGTCCAGGAGGCGAGGAAGAGCTCGCCGAGGAAGGCGTTGAGGGGCTTCTTGATGCTGACGCCGGGGGCGCCGGCGACGTAGTACTGGCTGCGCATGGCGACGAGGATCATGCGGAGGACCTTGAGGCTGCGCTTCTCCGGGTCCGGCTCGAGGGCCGGGGCGACGAAGAAGCCGGGCCGCTGGCACCAGGAGGGGCCGGACTCGACGATGGACGAGGGCGCCAGGAAGGACGGGGGGCCGGTGACATTGGAGAGGTCGCCTTGGACGGAGGAGAGGAACTGGGGGACATGAATGTTAGCGGGAGTGTGTTGTTTGTTGCATGTTTTCTCCTTTTTTTTTCTTTCTCTTTTTTGTATTATTTCCCACTTGAATCATGCACGGAAAGCCGCCCACTTACTTTGACCAGGTCGCCGATCCGTGATGAGAACGACTTGCCGTCCATTGTCTGTGCCGTGTTCGGTGTTCTGTGTTCCCGGGAGATGCTTGGATCTATCGTATCCGAGTTCTTATCCGCTTTCTCTTTTTTCTCTCTTCTTCTTCTTCCGCTTGTATGGGTCGTTTACTGGAGTTGTTTTCTGATAGTTGAACGGTTCGTCCCAGTCGTCGATCTTGCGTTGCCGTAACAGGAGAATCTCCCAAACAAGGTCAATGACTCTTGGCGTCTTGTCTTCTCTCATCTATACCAGGAGACGTCATCTATACCAGGAGACGCGGTTTCAGTTCCGTTTCAGCCAGCGCCGGTCGCGTCGAAACAGTTTAGCAGATCGGTGGAGTTGAGCCACAAGCGAAGTGAACTGCAGAGAGACAGACGGTGGTGTACGGGTACCTATTCTTGAGTATATATCCGTACACACACACATATATATAAAATATGTATACGCAATCGACAAGAAGCAAACCCCATTCGAGATCCTGGACCGTTGCGAGAGGCTGGGGGGGGGGGGG
>PUHP01001316.1:0-12660 GCA_006783085.1 Colletotrichum shisoi | reverse complement strand
AAGATCTATCTCATTCTTCACCCTTAGGTCTAGGTTATCTATAGATATACTAGATACTGTTACAGACGACTAGGAAGACTATACCTAGGGGAAGTAATTAATCCTTAGTAGTTTCAGAGCCTTAAGAAGGTCTAAAAGAGCTAGCCTGTTAGCAGCCTCTAGGTTAACGTATTCCTAGAGGTTAGCCATCTTTAC
Source organism: Colletotrichum shisoi (assembly GCA_006783085.1). Lineage (NCBI taxonomy): Eukaryota > Fungi > Ascomycota > Sordariomycetes > Glomerellales > Glomerellaceae > Colletotrichum > Colletotrichum shisoi. The sequence goes on along the minus strand of PUHP01001316.1, from coordinate 12,465 downwards.
CCTTATTTTAAATTAATTAAACTAAAGGAGCTAGTCTAAGGGCCTGCAAAGGTCGATTTTCTTTATATTACTAGTTAATAACATACTATTATAGGTGTTTCTTCGTAGCTGTTTTTCAGCACGTATTAGACTATTAATTATTAAAAGTTTAGGTGTAATTGTGTGTATTAATCTGTATGTTGTCTCTAGAGCAATTCCTACCCCCCTATGTCCTTGGTCTATGTGGGTATGTCCCTCAACACTGAAAACCCCACTTTTAGGTAGCCAGATCCATCCTATCAATGTTTCCGACATTTCCCAAGCGAGGCTGTGCATTGGCCTTCCGGATCCACCTTTCTGTTGTCACGTGGGCAGCCCGAGGCCACTACTTTTGACAACATCATCAATACACACAATTGCACCCGAACTTTCAACACATACCCACATAGACCAAGGACATAGGGGGCAGGAATTGCTCTAGAGACACACATTAATACACACAATTGCACCCGAACTTTTAACAAAAACACCCTTTTAACCACAAACTTACTAGCAGTTACTATCTACTATAACACCTTAATAAATACTATAATACCTTACGTTTAAGTAAGCTAAGGTAAGAATAACCTCTATAGTTAATATAGGGGGTTATATAATATAGTTTAATTAGCTATTAAATAGCTTAAGGATCCCTTATTTAATATTATACTAAATTACCTATAGAATTAAGATAGTATTTCCTAAAGACCTCTAAAGTACTACCCTATATAAAACCTATACTCTTAATTTTAATTAAGCTAGCCTACCTAATTTTAGATAGTACTTTAACTAATTATAACTATAAAATAAACTTAAAGAGTAATATAGGCTCTACCTTACCCTTATTTTTGTTACAAAGTCCTAGCCTAGCCTTAACGCTAAGTAGAAGACTAAGATCTAAAACATTAAGCACGTCTTTAAGCGGATGGCTAACGAGCATGTTGAGATCCTTAATGAGCTGCGGAAGTTAGTTGCCTTGGCGGAGGCGTGAGACGGGCTGAAGGGGGGGGGGATATGGAAGGTGGCTCAATCTATGTACGCTAGGCCATAAATCACACTTTATTTCACACGGAGACAAACCGATAGACGTTGGAAGCCCGCTTGACACGACAGCTCGTTGGAATACTCGCCAGACCGAAATGAACCATTCATCTACCTGTTGCAAACCCGACTACAATCCCAGCTCGTCTTCGTCGCCATGGCCAGTCAGGGTGCTTCTGCTATTCGTACAAAGCCCACCCAGAGCCTTGCGGGGCCCTGTCTCAACGCTTCGGGCAATCCGCCGGCAATGGTTCCGTTGTTCGGTTCCAATGGTCTGCCTTCCCAATCGGGACTTGCCCAGAATTCGCGGCCGGTTCTCCTGGAACATGCTAAGCTCGTCGATGCCATCAATGGCTGCACGCGCGTCTCCGGAGCTACCATGATACTCTTTGTGTGGTCTCTGCCTTCTCCATGCTAGTCGCTGGTCCACTTGGTTGTTATCCGGATCGCTTGCCGTCGGTGCTACGGTCACCAAAGGTCCGCCTTTGTTGGTAGTTCCCGTTGTCGTTTCCAACCCGAATCGGTTTAGCTGGACGTCCGTGTCGCCATGGTTATGCCTAGCACTACGGCGAGGCGCCGCAACCTCCCCTCGTGCGATGATGTTTCGTCGTCTTGCTGCCGGACTGACCGCAATCCATTCGCTGATGCCTTCTTCCCATTGGAAGCCTGCGAAAGAGGTTTTGCTTGAGCCTTCGCATGTTGTGACAGCACGACCCTTTCCAGCCAAGGCTCCTGTCGATGTCTCTGCGAACACAAGGTCTCGCAAATCGTCGGTCTTCTGGGCAAGGAAGAAGGCACCGTCAGCTCGCAACGTTACAAAGCAAGAAACTCCAAGTCGGTCCACGAGCTTGCAAATTTCGGCGAAGTATTGGTTTGACTGTTGAGCCGTTGCTCTGCCGCAGCAGTGAGCAATCGAGCAGGTGAGAGCAACGGTGACGTCGAGGAGCTGGCAGGTGTTTCCATCCGTGCAAGACGTTCTTCCCTCGCCAAGACCAACCCCAAAGTGTTCGACGGCGATCTTGAGCTGCGTCGCGCTGTCGTGAGCTGGACCAGCAAGCACCGACAAGAAGATTGCCAGCAAAAGAGGACAAGCAGCCTCGCTCCTTGCGCGCTGGCCTTTGACCTCTCCCAGCGCCAGGTAGAATATGTGCAGCACTACTTTCTGCGTTCGGGTCCGCTGTATAATTTCTCTGTTGTTCGTGGTGTTCCCAAAATCTTGCGAAATCATAGCCATGGCTGACAGAGCACCCAGAACGCTCATCAACGTCAACTTCGCGGCATGGTGTCTCGTGGTGCTAGTTTCTGACATGCGGCCCCTTCGTTTTGGAAATGCGTTAATACATAGAGCTGCAAGTCCCGCGGACGCAAACCGAGTCGCCGACGAATGTGCTTTCTGCTCGAGTATCGCAGAAGTCGTCGTGGACCACAAGTAGCCAAAAGCTTTCGTTGAGACCGTGTCGATTGGAAGTTGACCGCTGAGCAACAATGAAGCAAATGTATCCAGCAAGTGAGATTCGACAACCAGCTTGTCCGCAAAGCTCGGCAGGGAGGCTAGTAAACGGCCTCCGATCTCGCCATTGGGCAGCGTGTTTACATCCCCTGATGGCCCGTGACAAGAGCAACAAAACAGAGCCATAGTAAGTTCGGCTGTCTCGCCTGGGCAGTCCATAGCCCTGCAATGTTCAATGATGAGGTGGATAAAGTTGATGTCGAGGAGGCCTTCTGTGATAATCTCTCTGAGTAGGTAAATGACGTGTGCCCTCAGAACTATGCGAAGATGACTCCAGCCGTTGCCAGCACCGCCCAGGGTCTCCAATTCGTCGTATACTCGAAGTGAATAGCTCATCTTTTTGATCGATGATACCGGTCCGTGATTGACTGCTTTGGAAACTTCCCAAGCCTCAATCTCTGCCGCACACCGGGGCACTTTCTGTAGACACATTGCCAGGAGGGACTTCTTGCCGACTGTTTCGTGTTTTGGTGTGGTTGAGCGCAACAAAACATACAGATCGTGAATGATACCCTCATATAGCTGGTATCTAGATGGTCGGAAAGAATGCCTTAAGCGTCCCAGTTCAACCAGCGACGATTCCAGAGGACCGCGTTTGCCTACCCTCGAAAGCATGCAGAAGTCTGCCGTTTTCTCGCAGCGTGTCAGATTGGACGGTATTGCCGTCATTGTATCATGTCTGACCTTGCGTAAGATCGGAGTTGACACATTGGGCACGCCCGGAGTCGAAATACTAGACATTCGCGGGCGGCTCTGGATGCGAAGAGGGGCTCTTGACTTTGGACGAGATTCGTCTGTGGACGTGCCAGCGGGCGTTCTCCTAGAATACGTTCGCTTAGGGCGTTTTCGCTGGCTCTCGGAGTCGTCTTTGTCGTCTTGTGTATTTGTTCTCTTAGTTGGCCGGTTATGGGGCGCCGGGTCAAGGCCATCATTCTCAGACGCATCCTGTACTGGACCAGCCTTCTCAGCCAGTGCAAGTTTTCGCAGGGCAGCAAGCCGTGACTGAAGAGGGCGCAAAAGTCGACGGCACCTCGAAGAAGTCCAGAATGAACCGGACTGACTGGATTGGCGAGACTCGTCTGCTTCTCGACGGGCTACAAATACCTGACTCATCCGATCGGCTCCTTCTGTCATATCAGTCATGTGTTTTCCTGGCCCAAGCCTAAGCCCAACAGGACAACAACGGAACAGCAACGGCAGTCAACAGCTGCAGTTTTTTGTGCTAGATCATGAGCCCAAGATGCCGCAAGTTCTCAAAGCAGTCCACCACTCTGAGAAGCTGGCTAGGCCAGTGAGTGCTGCTAACCGAGGCTGAAGTGGACGAAAGCTTGTGTTTGTGTTTTACGACACTGCCAGCCTAGGCATCGATTGTGGCAAAATGCTGGTAGCCAGTACTGATAGGAATGCTGAGCAAAGATTCTAAGTAATCAAGAGAAAACTGTGGTGCTGGGCGTAGGCGAGGTATTTTGAGGTTGTTAAGTGTGTAGTGAAGCCGAAATGCCATGCGATGTTCATCACATTGTATGTTTACTTATTCCCCAATCGGGCATGGTGTTTTGGCTGTTGGATCCAATCCGAGGCTTGAACTAACCAATCAAAGGATGGGCGCCCGCGGGAAGTAACCCAGCCGCTAGAATGCGAGGTCGCCCTATGTATCCGGGCGTTAGGTAAACCTCAAAGTAAGGTACGTACCAACCGCCCTGGTGACTACCGTAAGGGAATACCGGGGACCTAGCGACAAATGACCGACTAAACGGAGTGGACCCGAAAAAACCGAGAGCTCCAGCTTGCCGGGCCGGTGCATTGCCGTCAATTGAGGATGACAACGCGATTTTTTCTTGCCGTGAATTTTTTTTCTGTTACTCCCAAAAGGCAGTCCTACTCTACCCTCTCTTCACCTTCACCCCCTCCCCCCGATCCGCAACTGGCCGTCGAGTTGAAAGCCACTTTTCTTCTATACGTCACTTGGGGAGTTGTGCATCTATCTTCTTGTTAGACCACTCCTTGAACTTCTATTCCTTGTTAATTGCGCACCTTTATTGGTTCGTGCGATTATTGAATTCTCCTCACCCCTCTGCGCTCTTGATATATACCTGCCTTTCCCCCCTTTTCGGTCCCGGTTCAGTTCAGACGTCGGTATACACACATTTGGTTCCCTTGGTTCTAGTGTAACACTGAGTACCAATGTCCCAATCCGACCAACGCAACGGCAAAGGTACCGCCTCCGGCGGGCACGAGCAGCCTACGCCCAACACCCCCGATATCGTAGCTCCACGATGCTAAACATGACAAACTGCAGACCATGCCGCAAAGGAGTCTACGCCTCCTGCCGAGGCCCCTATCGAGTCTCAGGCCGAGGGCAACGAGGTTGACCAGGGCCTGGAAGGTAACTAAGACCCATGTGTGCGTTCATCCAGAATACTGACACGATGTGTAGCCTTGATTACTCTTACTATCAAGCTTCCCCATGAGCCCGGTCAAATGCAGATCACGGTTAGCTGCGTCGAATCCACCTGCAAGTACGCCTGCTGACTGGCATAAAACAGGTTTCGCCCCAAGAACAGGTCCACGAAGTTAGACAGTCCATCATCGACCTCCCCGTGGCCTTCCAATACACTTGCTTCCACTTGGAGCATCATGGCGAGCGCATCAACGACTTCCTTCCCATTTCCGAAATCGAGGGTCTGACCGAAGACCCCGAGGTCAAACTGGTTGAAGATCCATACACTGAGAAGGAGGCGCGCATACATCTGGTCAGGATCAGGGAGTTGATCGGCGCTGCCGGAGACCGCACCGATGCAGTCCAGGGCGTACTGCCTGGCCTGTCCCTCCTCGACACTGTTGTGCCGCCGTTGGAAGAGCAGGCCAACGGAGAGCAGCCTCAGGCTGTCAAAGAAGTCAAGGAAGACTACACTTTCGATGCTTCTGTCCCCGTCTCGACCCTGTTGCCTCCCGTCGAGGAGGAAGAGGCTCCAAAGACGATCAAGTCCATTTCCCTCTCCGCCTGGAACCCGCCGCCTGTTCACCTCAAGCAAAGAGGGCACCTGCTGTACCTCGTTGCTACAACCAACGAGGGCGAGCAGCACCAGATCACGGCTCATGTTGGGGGTTTCTTTGTCAACAAGTCGTCCAATGCCAAATTCGATCCTTTCCCTCGGCCGGCTCCCAAGGGGGCTTCGGCGCACTCTCTGCTTGGCCTTCTTGAGAAAGTCTCGCTCTCCTTCTCGGCTTCATTCGTCAAGCTGCAGGACTACAACAATCGCAAGGATCCTCTGGCGACCTTCCAAATCACGAACGCGATACCCGCCGCACCATGGATCGTGCCATCCTCATCCTCCCCCTTATGCGCTCACGACCCCGACTCGACACGGTCCCAGGAGACGTATCTGATTGCCGGGGCTGATAACACCGACACTCTGCGAGACTGGAACGAGGAGTTTCAGTCTGCGAGAGAGCTTCCCAAGGACACGGTACAGGACCGTGTCTTTCGTGAGCGTCTCATGTCTAAGCTTTTCGCCGATTATAACGATGCGGCCACTCGAGGTGCTGTTCTTGTTGCTCGCGGCGAGATCCCTCCATTGAACCCAACAGAGTGCAAGGATGCCCAAATCTTTGTGTACAACAACGTTTTCTTCTCTTTTGGCGCTGACGGCGTTGGTACCTTCACATCTGAGGGAGGCGATGAGGCTGCTCGCGTTGCCACCGGCAAGGACGTCGCCGGCGTCAGGTTGGTCAACCAGCTTGATATCGATGGCCTTTTCACTCCTGCCACTGTTGTGGTCGACTACCTCGGCAAACGCATCGTTGGGCAGAGCATTGTTCCGGGCATCTTCAAGCAGAGGGAGCCTGGCGAAAACCAGATCGATTACGGTGCCGTCGATGGAAAGGAGGTTGTGGCCTCGGATGAACGATTTGCGTCTGTTTTTGCGAAGCTGTCGCAGGCCCTCAAGGTCAAGAAGCATGCTGTCTGGGACAAGGATGGCAAGCGCGTTGATCTGGAGGCTAGCGTAGAGACCAAAGGTCTGTTGGGAACCGACGCCAGGAAATACGTCCTCGATTTGTACCGCGTGACGCCTCTGGACATCGATTGGCTAGAGGAGGAAGGCGAGCCTGAATATCCCCACCGTATGGCTGTTCTCCGTCCTGAGCTGATTGACTCATACGGAAGGAAGAAGATGACGGCTTGGGTTGACGAGGAGTTGGCTCGCCGGGGCCAGACTGCCAAGGATGCGGCTAAGGATGCGGCCAAGGATGAGACACTGGCTGAGCCCAAGAAACCGAAGCAGGTTGCCGCCAAAGACGAGGAGAGTGACGGCAATGATGACAGCGACGACAGCGAAGCGAGTGAGAGCGAGAGCGAAAGTGAGAGCGAGGATGAGTCAGAGCCCAACAAGAAGGCCGTCAAGACCGAAACGCCCGAAGAACCGAAGGAGGTCGAAGCATCGAAAGAGTCGAAGGACTCCAAGGATCACATCGACCTTTCCAAGTTTTCGTTTTCTCTCAACCCCGATGTCTTCAGTGGACAGACTCCCCAGACCGACGTTGAGAAGACCGAGATGGAGCAAGACGAGAAAGATGTTCGCCTCGCAACCAAGTACCTTCGTGAGCAGGTCATTCCTGACCTCATTCGCGAGCTCACAGACTGCGACATTAGCTTCCCCATGGATGGTCAGTCCCTCGGCCGCCTTCTGCACAAGAGGGGTATCAACATCAGATACACGGGCAAGGTGGCAGCGCTTGCTGAAGATCCTCGCCTGCAGTGCTTGAAGGACATTTGTGTCCAAGATATGGTTGCCCGATCATTCAAGCACGTTGCTGCGAACCACCTGCGTCACTTGCCGGCGCCTTTTAGTTCGTCGTGCATCTCTCATCTGCTCAATTGCCTTTTGGGCTACAAGTTGAACCCTAAGCCATCCGCGGAGATCGATTTCGACCTGAAGTCCCTGTACTCCGACGCGGACTTGTCATTTCAGCAGGTGACTCCGGAGTCTCTTCGAGCCAATATCGCGGAGGAGGCCCTCAAGCGATTCAGGTACAGGCTTGACCCAGAGTGGTACACAAAGGTCAAGCCCTTACAGCTGCTGCGCGAGATTTCATTGAAGCTCGGTTACCAGCTGCAGGCCAAGGAGTACAACTTCACCGACAAGCCGGTTGCGCAGGCGGCCCCTGCCGCCGCTTCTGCCAACAATGGCACATCCGCCACCAATGGACAGGTCAACGGAGAAGGCGGCAAGAAGAAAAAGAACAGGAAGCCCGCGGCCAAGGACACAATCCCGGTGTCCTCAGGCCCACTGCCTCCGGCAACCACCTTCACTTCGGACGATATCGTTAATGTGGTGCCTATTGTGAAGCACTCCTGCCCTCGCAGCGCTCTCGCGGAGGAGGCATTGGAAGCAGGTCGCATTTCCATCATGCAAAACCAGCGCAAGCTCGGCCAGGAGCTTCTCCTTGAGTCGCTTTCTCTGCACGAGCAGATTTACGGAATCCTCCACCCCGAGGTCGCGCGTGTGTACAATACTCTGTCCATGCTGTACTATCAGCTGGATGAGAAGGAAGCCGCCGTCGAGCTGGCCAGAAAGGCCATTGTTGTGTCCGAGAGGACCGTTGGTGTCGACTCTGCCGAAACCCTGCTCAACTATCTTAACCTGAGCTTGTTCCTTCACCAGGCTGGCGATAGCACTAGTGCACTGACATTTGCCAAACATGCGCTGAAGCTGTGGAAGATCATCTACGGCGCGGACCACCCTGACTCCATTACCACCATCAACAACGGTGCCGTGATGCTTCAGCATCTCAAGGCCTACCACGAGTCCCGTCTGTGGTTCGAGGAATCCCTTCGCATCTGCGAGACGGTCTTCGGTAAGAACTCCATCAACGCCGCCACCCTCCTCTTCCAGCTCGCACAGGCCCTGGCTCTGGACCAGGACTCCAAGGGCGCTGTCAACCGCATGCGCGAGTCGTACAACATCTTCCTCAGCGACCTCGGACCCGAGGACAAGAATACCAAGGAGGCGGAGAGCTGGCTGGAGCAGCTGACACAGAACGCTGTGTCGATTGCCAAGCACGCAAAGGATGCGCAGGCGAGGCGTCTGCGCGCCGGCATCCATTTCACGCCCAAGGGTGCGCCATACCAGGCCTCTTCCACCGCCCCAAGTGTGTCCAGTGGGCCGGCCAACGTCGGCTCACAACTGGGCGGCTCGTCGCAGATGGACTCGCGCAGCATTGACGAGCTGATCAAGTTCATCGAGGGCACCGACCAACAATCAAAGACTCCCAAAGGCAGGGTAAGCAGGGGCAACCCCAAGAGAAGGGGCAAATCTTCCAAGTAAGATCGAATTAGAAAAGACAGAGGAGCACTTGATATGATGACGTGCCAAAGCTTCTATCCAACAGCCGCTTGGGATCACTGTCAGTTGCAGGCTACCTCAAGCATGTGTGACCTGTACCGGACATTACGGCGCCGGAGCATGTGTATTTTTAGATAATTGGATTGGCGTGGGGAAAGAAAAAAGGGGGGTTGGTTCGGTGCATCTGTGGATACTGAGTACATACATATAGGCATGTGGAAGAAGTAGCTTGGGGCAGAGCCCTTCTGAATTACACTATCTTCACTCTTCCCCTGGTTGGTATGGCGAAGATTCGGCAAGAACGTAAACGGAACAGGCATCGAATTCATCATTCTTAGCCAAGAATCCAACCGACCTCCCTCCTCCTTTCAAGTGTGGCCATTCATAGCGCTGGCTACGGACAACCCCCGACTCACAGGGGCATGGTATGACCCGATACTCTGGAAACCCCTATTGTTATGGTTAGTATTCCCTTTGGCAATGCTGTCTAAGATAAGAATCAACTTACTTTGCCAGATCAAACCCCTGCTCCTCCTCGATCTCGGGTGGATTGGATGGCTCACTTGGAACCTCTCGTGATGATTCCTGACGTTGGGATCGTGTGGGACTAGTGGGCGACTTCGCAGGGGGTGGACTACTGCTCTGCGGAATGCCCCCCAAGGAGGGTTTGGATGGGCTCATATCGAAATGGGCAGCGGGTTTCAAGGGCGTGCTTCCAATGTCTGCGTACTTCCAGAACGGCGCTGGTGAGCTGGTTGGCATATGCTGGCTCGGCCGCTGAGCGGTGCTAGGTGGGGCTAATCGAGGATGGACACGGTGAGGCGCTGGCGTCACAAAGGAGGTGTTCTCGTCCGGAAGGTAAGACGAAGTTAGTGTCGGTGATTGGTCATTGTAGCTGGCCGAGGTGAAGCTATTCGAAGCGGACGCACCACCCTTCCGTGGTCGCGGAAGAGGGCTTCCGTCGACAGTCAACGCCGTACTTGGAGGGGCAAGGCGACGTGTGCTGCGGTCCGGGGTGGATTGGACGGCAGCTAAAGATGAGCTTGGAGGTGGCGATCCCGTCGCCGAGACTTTCCTCTTCCGTGCCGATGCAGGTTCTCTGGTATTCACATCCCTTGGTCCGTGGGTGATGTAGTTCAACTGACTGGGCGACGATGGCGCAGAGGAGCCTCTGTGGCCGCCTCGGCCGCCCTTATACGCGGTTCGGATCATTTCGTCCCGAGTCTCTGGGACAATCTGCCATTTCATGCCTTTACCAGGCTCGTCCGTGGATCTAGCGACCTTGTCAAAGGCTTTGTTCAAAGACAGGTTATGACGAATAGAGTTCTGTGGGTCGATTAGAGTATGTACACAGAAAAATCCCGGAGGGTATACGTACCTGCCAGCCAGCAGCCTGTTGGTGTCTGTAGTACGCGTAGTTATTCATGATGAAGTTGTATATACCATTGAGATTGAGTTTTCCCTCTGACGTGTTCATGATCGCCTGGGTGATCATTTGCGCATAGCTGTACTGGGGTTTAATATGCTTATTCTCGTCGAGGCTGAGATCAATGTCATTTGAGTTCAGTAACAGAGTACCTGAACTTGAATAATGGGGTGACTTGTGCTGCGAGGGTGTGGGCTTCCCGCGGATTGCTGAGGGAGGTGTACCCGGCCGTTTGTAGTCTGCTGGGGCCGGCGCAATGGGCTGGCGGATCTTCTGGCCTCGGGAACTTCGAATGGTCGAACCCAGGGCTGATGAGGGTTCTTCAGGCAAGTCTGTTCTAGGCTGAGGGCTTGTGATTTGCTGCCGCGAGAGGCCGGCCCTTTTGAGATAGAGGGGATCGATGTGAAGGGGGCTAATCTCGGTGGGCAAAACAAAGATCATCTCTGTGCCACCAACTTCCAGGACCTCACCACCCTCGAGTCGACGCATACTTCCCTGTTTCAGGCCGACGTTGTTCACCTTCACACCATTCCTACCCTTGACCTCTAGGTACCACACCTCTTCTTTGGAACTGAAGTAGATGCGAGCATGCTGTCGCGAAATCATCTTGCTCGGACCAAGGTCGATGTGGATAAAGTCCTCGTTGTCTTCGGTGACACCCTCGGACGGGCGACCAATATTGACGATGAGTTTGGTGATGTAGAATGTCCAGTCCTGCGCAGCGATCTTGGCGTAAGCTTGGACGCCACTTCCATTCGCTTCGTGTATCGAATTCGCATGGTCCTTGCTGGCTTGTGCAGGGCCTTCCTTGGGCACCTGAAAGTGCTGAACCACCTGGGCTAGCAGTTGATCATCGTCGCTTATGGGTTGGCCGGACTGGTCGGCAGTGAGGCTGGACTCGTCTTCGTCGGTAGGCGCGGACTCGTCAACCTTGAGTTGGGATCAGTAGACAACCAAGAAACTAGAGACGCTAAATTTACCTTCTTGCGACGTTTGGAAGGGCGAGTGGGCGAGCTGTCCTCTACTCTTGCAGGAGAAGTATCGCGGCGGGTGTCGCGACGGGTGCGCTGAGAGCGCTTCGCTGAGGTGGGCATGATGTAATAGGGCTAGGCATGCGGCACCTCTGCATGTGAATCTCCGAACAGATGTGGTGAGCAGTTCGCGCGAGGGAACAGACAACGGCAGCAGGGTAGGTTCAAGTATTCGGTCTCGGACGTGTGATAGGAATGGGGCGGACGAGGTCGTGTCTCGTCAATTCGTGAGGGCTGGGCCACGTCAAAAGTCCAGGGCAGGTAAATGCCACAGAGAGGTAGTGCGTCTTTGGCGAGGAAGCAAGACGGCGAGGGAGGGGGTGCGAGATTGACTGATGTCGATGTCCGTCACTCCTGTCCTTTGCAGGAGAGCGAGTGAACGCGACAGGTAGGGACGGTGGTGGTGCCGGGGGCCAAACCGGTCCGGGTCGTGGTTGAGGGTTGGTATGCGCCTTGTGGGTAGAGTTAGATCGCTTTCGTAGGAGGACTCGACGGCCTTGTTCGATATGGGTTTGTCCGGGTACAGATTGCAATATCTGTGGCCTTGGTTGTGGCGGCAATTGGTAGAGTGGCGGGAGGTGAATATGTCGGCAGGCGTTGGGATTGTGCCAGGGTTTGAGATATGGTAGTCGCGAATGTTGCGCGTCTTTATGGGGGGGAAGGGCGTTTTAATTTAAGACACTGTGTGGTGTACTCTAAGTTCAGTGTAGTGAGTGACTCTGGGTTACTTGGGTAGGTGGTAGAAAGGGAGGGAGGAGAGGCTGAGAGGTGCTAGGGCAGCTGAGAAAAGTCGCGTCCCCGCCCCCCCGGGTATGACCTGTGCTATTCGTGTCCTACTTCTGGCTGGCCATCAATGTTTTTCTGTTTCTTCGTTTCCCAACCTTGCCAGTCCACAAAAGCTCCACCACTTCACGCGTACAGTGGAGCTTAGGCCTACGACACAGTGCATAGGCTCCATGTATGTCTTGACTACTTGTATCCCATCAACCGCGGCAAGGCTACATTCTCCACACAGTGTGCGGGGTTGTAACCAATGAGAGACTAGTATAGCGCTTTAGATGTAGAGTACGGATACTTCTGTTGGATTATAGG
>PUHP01001314.1:0-12747 GCA_006783085.1 Colletotrichum shisoi | reverse complement strand
GGATTCCTGAAGCTGTCTAACAGCAGAACGAGCCCGCATCTTATACCTCCATTGTTACCCATAGAGGTTATTTCCAGTAAACATGGTTCAATTGAAGCTTTCTGGGCCATGGTATTTATTTATCAAGGTGTTACAGCAGACAGTAACTGCTGGTAAGTTTGTGGTTAAAAGGGTGTTTTTTTCGCCGACGACTCAGGCCGTCAGTTGGGGCCCATAAAGGTCAAGCGTATCACGTTGTCGACACTCAAAGGGACACCCTTTCATAAATCCAGACACGCCAGAGGCCCCCTCTTCTCCAATTCGGCGGGTTCTCCCCCCTCCTTACCCTGTTGCACAAGACAAGGATTACCACCTCACCACGACGCTATTCTCATCCTCCACACAGTTTTGACCCGACCAAATGATGTCGACAAGTTTGCTTCCATCTGCCGCCTGAAAAAATGACAAACAACCGCCGCCACGGTTGCCATGAGTCCAATCGCTTGCCCCCCAACTGACCACGCAGATATGACTGCATTGAACTGGCCTCAACACGTAGCTAAAGATAGATGAAGTTGACCAGCTGCCGCAGACGTGGAGCCGGTTTGCCGTTTGGAGCACTGTGACAAACCACCACCACCACCACACTGCCGCCGCCGTCGTCATCGCTCGATGAGTTGGGGTTCGCGAATTCCATTGGGTCCTCCCTCCCGTTCATCCTCTCGGCATCATCCCTGAATGTTCCCGTCTGCCCCGGATTCTTACCGCATACATCCCGCGTACGATAGATGAATGATGCCCCCTTTACACAGGAGGCCCGGCGACCACGAAGGTCTTACCGTGACTGTGCTGAGCAGCCTTCAATGTAAAATCACCAAGCATCAAGCATACTTGAGAGGGGGCATCGACATTGGTTGGCCGCGCTAAGACGGCCTAAACGTGTTTGCCGTCTAGCTCGTATCGATATCGACCCCCTTGCACACCTTTGCATCCACGGAACGCCCAAGGACTGAGGTACGTTGCAAGGCGGTCCCTCTTAAGGTCGCACAGGTACACAATATGCAGAAAAACACGGTAAAAAAAAACCACAGTATAAGTGTTATGCCCAACACTGAGCACAGGAACGCCCAAGGACGGCCTGGCACATTTCTCTCTGCGCTGATCCCACAGCAAACCGACTCGTCTTGTTTCCCAAGCGGTACGGTGCACCATTAGCGCCAACCCGACTATAGACGGCCCAATGTTAGGCCGACTTGAAATCCAAACTTGAGGTCTGAGCATTAGGAAAAAAGCATCAGCATTTTGCACGGTCGCCAGCACCTACTACTATTGCCAGCGCCTGCCTAAGGTCTACATACACGCTGGCAGCAGTAGGCAATTGCTGGCAGCAGTGGCAGGCGCTGGCGACAGTAGGCAGGCGCTGGCGACAGTAGGCAATTACTGGCAGCAGTGGTAGGCGCTGGCGACAGTAGGCAATTGCTGGCAGCAGTGGCAGACGCTGGCGACAGTGGCAGACGCTGGCGACAGTGCTGGCAGGCGCTGGCGATAGTGTAAAATGCTGATGCTTTTTTCCTAATGCTTAGACCTCAAGTTTGGATTTCACGTCGGCCTAACAATGGACCGTCTATAGTCGGGTTGGCGCTAATGTACCACCGTAAGCGGCCGGAACGTTTCGGTCTCCTAACAGACCGCGTGTTGGACATGAGCCTAGCGAAACGCCGGGATTGACCGCCAGCTTTGTGATAGAATTTGCAGCACGTGGCAGCGACGGGCCTGGGGGCCGCCCCTAACCCTAACCCTAACCCTAAACGATTTCGACGTCAATCGTGTTTTCAAAACCACCCGGCAAAGCCTTCACAGTTATAGCCTTGTTCACGGCCAAGCTATGATCTTCCAAATACTCTACTAAACCACTTGAGACGTTGATAGTCTTTCGTTGATCTCCTGTATTGCTGAACTTGACCGCCTTACACGTATATGTTACCACATTGTTAGAACCTTGACGAACCCGTTTCTTAGCCATTTTGAAAGACATCGTGACACCTGATTTCTCGATCGGCTCCGGCTTCTCTACTCCGCGGGGAAGTGAGATCTCGTAGATTGTGCGCTTTTCGAGGCCTGACCTATGATTGTTGGATCTCTTGGCGCTAAGAGTGATTAGATAAGTACGTAGGGAGGATCTATCAACATCCAGATCTAAGCTAGCTTGTTTAATGTTTAACTTAGGAGAAGGACCCTTAGTATAGTCGATAGCTGAGGCAGAGAGTCCACTAACAACACTAAGAATAAAAAAGAATTTCATGTTAAACGTTGTCAAGTAAATTTAGTTGGACTTTATTGTGGTGACCTAAAGAGCTATGATATAAGAAGAATAATAGTTTCTTACTTTCGTTTGAATATGCTGTTAGACCCAAGGGGAGAGAGACGAGAGAATGGAAAAGGAATAAATACCTCTGGAAAACGGCAGAAAGCTTCATAGATAGAATAATTCTAAGGGAAAAAAATTTTCTAGGGGGGTTATCTACGCTATGTCGCTCGGTGTTTTTTTCGCCGATGACTCAGGCCGCTAGTTGGGGCCTATAAAGGTCAAGCGTAGACTTTGGTAGCGTGATTATTAGGTTTCACTTAAGCAGAAGAGTTACAAATTACGCGCTATATAAAGGTTTAATCTAATAGAATGATGCTATTAAAGGAAGAGATTAAATGAATTAGAGTTAGCGTTCTGATAGACGGCCTTAGGACTATGGCCCTGTTCTATCCAACCGCAATGGACCAACGAGGACCCCTACGATTGTTTCCCCTAGCCTTTTGCAAACCTTTGTCCGCTTGCAACACTTATACTGTTTTTTTTGTACCGTGTTTTTCTTCATATTGTGTACCTACCTGTGCGACCTCAAGAGGGACCGCCTTGCAACGTACCTTAGTCCGCTCGCAACGTGCGACCCCGGCCTTGTCCTCTTGCCGTCAAGGCCCCAGAAGACGCAACAGTTGGTCTCCAGGAACATGCCGATGGGCGGAGTGACACCTTGCTGTTGAGTTTGTCAACAAGATAATGCGTTCTACTGGGACGACTTGGTTGGGTATTGTCCATTACCCAGGTCTCCGGCTGTCCCGGTTGGGATCATCTCAAGACGTAACAAGGCGCCAGCGTTGTCTCACTACGGCCTGCGAGGCGACCGTTTCTGGCGGGGCCGACTATTTACACCGTGTCCCAATTGGATGTCTCTCCAAGCCACAAGTAGAACTCCTGGGTCAGTCGGTACCTGAACGAGAACACGATCAAGTGAGTGGCAATGGCTTTGCCGTCTCCCAATCACGACGCCTCTCCCTGGGCCTGGTTCCAGAAGCAAAATTAGCGTGCCCAGGGCACTCGGAGCTAAGGCGCCGGTGCTGCATGGGTGGCGCTAGGCCTGCAGCGTCGTTACGTCTGTACTTAGTTACAAGGGTAAGTTATATACACTAGTTATATCTATCCCTATATGCTATGTTATAACTAATAGAATTATAGTATATGTTCTATCCTATTCTTTTGCCATTTAGCCTAGCTAAAAGTTAGAATTTAGTATACTTACTATTTACTCTAATTACTACTTAGTATTTTTATCCTATACTCTCTAGAAGCTACCTATAATACTCCTCTAGAAGTATATCCTATACTTCCTATACCTATCTATAGAGGGTATTATAAAATAGCTACTAATAACATAAATACCTATAGTAATACTAAATATAGTCCTTTATTTAGTTTTAGTATAGCTCTATAAGGTTAAGATTTAGAGAGTATAAGGGGAAGTTTATAACCTATATACCCTTACTAGCTAGCTTCTTTAGAGTACTAGCTACTAAGTAAGAGAGGGTACTATCTTATATAAGGATAATCCTTCTACCCTCTAGCCTACCTTCTAGCCTACCCTCTAGCCTACCCTCTAGCCTACCCTCTAGCCTACCCTCCTACTTTAGTAGAGAAATAAACCTATAGATAAGAGGAACAATATACTACTAATAGGACTTAGCTATAATAGTCCCCTAGCTCTCTATATCCTATACTATACCTAAGCCCTTTATACTACCTATAAAGAACCCCTAGAACATTTAGCCTTACCTTCTCTTAGGCTTCTAGATAATATAGGTTAGGTTTAGCTCCTCCTTAGCCCTCCTAGTTATATAGACCTTCTTATAGTTACCTCTAAGGACCTAAGTCTTATTAGTCTAGAAGATCCTTTTCTATTCCTTAAGGGGCTAGTTAATATAGGTTAAAGCCTAGGCTAGGTATTTCTAATAGGTTACTTTAGATAGGAGAGGTTTCTACTTAGCTATATATTACCTATATCTAAGACTTTAAAAGATACTTTAAATAGTATACTCTTTATAAGCCTTATTAAAGAGGATAGTAAAGAGCTTAAGGAAGCTAGTAAGGCGCCCTTTATAAGATAAGGTTACATACTTAACTAGCTTTTCTTTCTCTTATTAACTAAGGGTATAAAGGCGCTTAGATTAAGGCTAGGTAGCTACTAAAGGTACCCTTAGAGTATACCTAACCTAAGGGATAGAGAAACTAGTTATTTTAAAGGTCTCCTATCTATTAAGATAGGTATTAAAAAAGAGGGTTTAAATTTAAATACGATTAAGGTTAGTTAATTACTTTATATAGTAGTTAACTAGCCTACTAGAGGAGCTTCTATTAGATATAGATAGGTTTATAGTAATAGAATTAATAAAGGAGGGAAGTTAACTAATAGGCTAGTAGGTTAGTAGAAGTACTATAAGTAGGGGGGTATAGAAAGGGGTAGGTAGAAAATACCTAATAGGGGTATTTTACTTTGGCCTAGTACTATCGTAAGTAGACTCCCAAACTCCCATCACCCAGCTAGCCAGACTGACGATGCACCGGAAAGCCGCGGCCAGGAGTTGTCCCAACCGGCAGACCATACATGCTGCTGCTGCTGCTGCTGCTGCTGCTGCTGCTGCTGCTGCTGCCGCCGCCGGGGGACAGCCTCACAACTAAGTCGGTGTTTGTCTGAGGACGCTCGGCTCGCCGTGGCCCCCTTTCTCCCCACAACCGCCACCGGTGTCGTCGTTTGGTTTCCAACGTTGGCGAACGAGACGGTCGCCAGCTCCGAGATGACCGTCGGACAAGACGGTTTGCCGACGCACAATGAAGGGGACGCTTAATTAGCTCGTGGAGACGGATATGTGCATCAAATTCCCCGTCGACGAGGGGGGGTCACCGCCCTGCCCTGTCCAGATACGTGCTGATGTGATCAGCCTGTGGACCTACGTGGAGCCCTCACACCAGAGCCGACCCGAGTCGCACGAAATGCTCCTGCGGCGTCGATTTGGATACGCACGATGGTTCGGCTGTTTCTGCCGCACGGTCGGCACTCTGAACTGTCATATCTGCTGCGTGTTCCGCCATCCAAAAATTTCTTTTGCTCACAAGTCCCCCCTCCTAAGCGACTCATCGCTACGCAGCTTTGCTCGGGCAGAGGGGGGCAAATCCGTCGCACGACCCATTCCTTCATGATGGATCACTAGGAGGTCCCTCTTTTGAAGTTACATCATGGGAAGGACAGGGGCACCAATGTTTAGCACGCCGAATCTCTCTCTCTCTCTCTCTCTCTCTCCAGCCGGCGCCTTCGGCTGGAAGAGTTTTCCCTGCATAGACAGGAGGGTGACCCTTGCGCTCTGGCTCAACACACAAACGAGGGCCGAATCGGAAATTGTCCAAAGACGAGAGAAGCAGCGACCGCCGCCGGATCTTCGAACTGGCCCACGGCGACCCCCTTCAGGCTTCAAGGATATCGTCTCGCTGGTTGGTAGCTGGCACGGTCGGGTTGGATGGCAGAATCGCGGGTTCGTACGAACCTCTTTTACAGTGCCCAGTGGAGCACGGCTGGGCGCAGCCGTACAGCATTTCTCGCCCATTGCCAATCCCAACGACGCTCAATGACGGACAGCAGCTCTGTTGGCTCTGCCGGTGGGTGGTCGGAGCTCGACGTGATGTGCGCTCCATCATGTCAATCCTTAGGGCGGTGTCGAGCAGCGGTCCCAAAGAAGAAGAAAAACGGACCCGCAGCTATATCAAGGTTTTGACTACTCCGTACGGTTCGCCTCAACGCTAATGAGATGCAGACACCAGTCCCAATCCAGCACACATGACCGATCAGGGATAAGCAAGTTGCGAGGGCGCGCAATGCGTCTCGTTGACTGCGCTTCCGTTTTCTTCTTTGGTTTGGAGCGATCAGACAAGCTGACAATGCCCCCCCCATGCTTACCTGTGAGTACCGTGCGTTTCTGGCCTGTGCACAGCTGTCCTGCTAGTGGATTTAGTAGACGACTAATATAGCAAAAAAGAGCAAAAGGGATAGTCTTAGCCTATCCTGACCTGGAGCGAAGCGTAGGAAGCAGGGTAGGATAGACTATTCTAACCCTCCCTGGCGGAGCTGTTTTGGAATAGAAAAGTTAGAGGAAAAACTCAAGAAGGATAGATTCAAACCTGTAGCCTTGAGGTTGCCCTACTGGCAGGACAGCTGTGCACAGGCCAGAAACGCACGGTACTCACATGGGGGGGGCATTGTTAGCTTGTGCGTAGACTCTCTTTTTTGCCGACTGACAACTGACAGTCGGGCTGGGTGGTGGGTTCATCCACTTAGCTGACGCCATAAACACGACGGACGGCCCGGGGCCGACATACCAGATGCCGCTCACTCGAGGGCCGACAGAAAGACCGGTTTCCAGTGTCAAAGCGTACATGAATGGCTGTCCTATGTGCCCAACGTTCCATACCGACGTCGTACGGTCGTACGACGAAGAATTCGGCCCAGGTGCGAAGCGCAACGCTCGTCGTGCAAACCCGGCTGGACAGCGCCTCACGCCGGGACCCGCACCCTGGCTTGTCTCGCGAAGGGGGGGTTGAAGACATCCCAACAGCGCTGGCCAATTGCCACCACCCGGAAGATAGTGCCCAGCCATCTCCATTGTAGTCATGTGCGCCACGTGTGAACACTCATTTCTGGACATGAGCATTGGTCTTCCAACCGCTGCACAGACGATGACCGTCGATCGAAGTCATTTACTTGGAAGACGGCCATCGTCATGGTGAAAGTCGCTGAGTGAACATGGTGGTTGAACACCCTGCACAGACCTTTCTCTGGTGGTGGTTGCCAAGATGCGACGAGTGCAATTCAAGACGGAAGCGAACAAGTTTCAAGGGTGGGGGAGGGAAAGAAACACCCCGGCAAGACTGACTTTCATGGCATCAACCTGTGCTCCCCCCCATCACCATCGAGCAACACATCAATGATGCACCAGACGTCCAGTTGAATCAACGTGCGAACCAGATGATGAGAAACCCGGGGCTTGGGTTCCCATGATTTGGGGACCATAGCCAAGACACGTTGATGTCTCACCATTCCTGCGGCTCGCCTCAGCGCTGCAGGCCCCGAACATGCTTCGCGAACACCAATTGACTTCTCCCGGCCGATGGGACATTCGGGGAAACCCCTCTCGGACACATCAGACGACCCAGAACGGGCTAGCGTCGGGTTCGAGCAGCCACACCGATTCTGAGATGTGAAAAGTGCCATTACGCTGGCGACACATCGGTCTGCCCTCACCGGCGCCGCCAGAAAGAGAAGGTTTCTAGGCATCTCCAACCGTGGTATCGGAAATTCTGCTCGACACCTATCATAAATCAAACAACCGGGCTAACACTAGGCCGGCCAGGGATTGGCTCGTGTCCCCAACTGCCATTGACACGAGTGGCCTCAGCCATGAGCAGGCTCCTGCGACGGACGTCGACCTAAATATCACAAGCTTCGCATGGCTGGTAAGCCCGTGGTATGTCTGCGAGACCAATGAGGTTGGCTGTCGTCGACCTGTCAAACGGCAATATATTTTGACTCTTGCCCGTCCCGTCCGTCGCCGACGGTGTGCACGTTGCCAGTGACCATCATCACCAAGGTCGTACGCAGAGGGGCTGCAGATACCGTTCGAGAGGAACGCCG
The DNA here is from genome assembly GCA_006783085.1 of Colletotrichum shisoi. Taxonomy (NCBI): domain Eukaryota; kingdom Fungi; phylum Ascomycota; class Sordariomycetes; order Glomerellales; family Glomerellaceae; genus Colletotrichum; species Colletotrichum shisoi. The sequence goes on along the minus strand of PUHP01001314.1, from coordinate 4,762 downwards.
CCTGCCGTCTAGCGCCGTCCAATCTGCTGCGTTCGAAATGGCTCGCAGCCTCGAGTGGCATTCGGGTTAGTCCACACGTGGCTCTTGGTGCTCCCACGCTGTCGAGTCAGGCGTCGATCAAACGGGAAGTCGGCCACGATCATGCCGCGTCTGTCCACCCACAAATCGGATCCGAAAGGGCGTTCGTTGCCTGCGGAATCTACAAGAGACTGGCGCAATCACCACTGGGACGTAGCGGGCCCATGCGATCGTCCAGGGAAGAATAGATTGTGTCTGACCCGGCCCTTCCGTACCTCAGTCGGCCCCGGGAAAGCCGAAGCATACGAACCGCTCAAGGACTACAGCATGATGATCGGGAAGCATCTGGAGAAAGTGCTGACGCGGTCTTTTTCGAACGAGGCCAAGAATAGTTCACGTGATGTACTTCGAGTCTGAGAAAGAGGGAAAAAAGTCACGGCATAACATGCCCGCGGATTATCAACAACCGAAACGTTTGACCAACCTCGCGCTGGATCGAGCAAGGCGACACCCCCGTGCCTTGAGTCTCAGACTTGAAGAGGCTATGCACCGATCGGCCAGATAAGACTTGAAGCTCGAGAATAATGAAGGGGAATGAAGGAGGAGTGCCCTTGGAAACAGGCTGCTCATTCCAAATGGATGACATACCAGGGTTCTTGCAGCTCAGCGTTAAATCTTGGTCACGTCCCACACGATTGGAAGCGTTTCACACTATTTTCCAAACATCTCCAAGACGGCCAACCCTAGCGTCGAGAAACCCACTCCTTGATCCATTCCTGCGCCGAGGTTCTTCCATGACGCGCTTCCGCTGGCCCATGGCGATCTCCTCGTCCACCGAGGGCGGGGTATGTTGGACAGAGGCATCCGGTACCGAGGCATCCCATCCCACCCTGCGCATATTGGGTGTCAGACCAGTCATGCTGGCGCCCCTCGGATCAGATGACATGCTGCTGCTGATCAGCTAACCTTACCGCACAGACGGTCTGTCGAGCCTGTCAACCACAAATCCAGAGACGCGAGGCCGCCGTCTCCCATGTCGATTCCGCTTATCGTGGACGTCGAGGCTACGGATTCCTTTCCCGCAAAGGGACGGATACAGAAGGTGAATACCGACCCTGTTTCAGTAGCCTGTGCTCGCCCCGAGCTCGATGTCCAAGTAGGCAGCTGCCAGGGCGATGCCACCACACCATATGCAACACGCGATGGCTTCTGGCAGCGTTTGGATGGGTATTATCAGAGGGACGAGGGCCGGTGGCACGCAGCCCCACCAGCCAAAGTCTATGCTGCAACAGCTCTCCCCCCGGCGCCCTGCCGCAGCGAAAGTCTCCACCGGGTTGGCACCGGGACACGGACTCGGCGGCATGGCGGACCAGGGCGAAGCCTTGCATTTAGTGCCCATATCGCGGCTCCCCTCAATGAGAAACGCCCAGCTGAATCGCCAGCCACGGGAGCTCCCCCTCCCTTCGAGAGGGAAGCGCGCCTTGCTCGTGCAACGAGACATGTTTGCATCTGGTTCCCTGGTTCCCTGGTTTCATGGTTCCAGATGGAGACATGTTGTTTTGTGTCCACCCTGCTCCGCTCTGGAAGTCATGTTGGCGGTGGTAGTTCCTGCAGCGCCATGACTCTGTCCCAGCCGACTCGAGCATGTGTTAGGGCGACTTGGGGACTAAGGGACTCAAGTCAGACAAGGGGCATCGGCCCTTGCCGCAATGCAAAGAGGTGGTGGGGTATCGTTTGTCATACAGCCAATGAGGGCCACTCGCTTCGGCGCACAAACACACGTGTACGTGCGTCATTCATATTCTGGTTCATTGAGCTGAACAAACATGAAATAGGACCTCTGGCGCAACGGTAGCGCGTTCGACTCCAGTTCTGGGTTGTCATCGAAAGGTTATCCGTTCAAATCGGGTGGGGTTCAACTCTCCACGTTGTCTTTTTGGCATCCATCGTGATGGGATGTGACGGCGCTTGATGAGTTTTAGGTGGGAGTGAGTAAGACTAAGCAGATGAGTGAGACAAATTGGATTAACTAACAAAGACTGCTGGGAAGCAACGGGCAGGGGCACTTGCCATCTTTACAGTGTGCTCCCTTCCTTGACCTAGGTAGAATACCATTGCCTCTATTTCAAGCAGCTTAAATGGTAATTGATTAATGATTTTGTTAGGTCTGTTCTAGGATAGCTTACTTCTTATTACAAGTGCTTCTAAAAGGAGACATGAACTCAGGCAGGCAAACTGCACGCTGTAGGCTCACTCATTTGTTATTTTTTATCTCAAACTTTGTTGTAGCTGTAAATTTCAATGCAAAGTTGCTGTTGTCTTTAATGACAGTACAAAGGTATAGAATCAAGTCAGGTTAGTTGCTCTTATATATTAGATGCTGCTTGAGGCAGGTTTGCATTCCTTCATGCTTAGTTAGGCCCCCTTATTACAGTATTAAAACTGAATGTGATTTTGCAAGGCTTCTCCAGAGCTGGGCCCTTTTGCTGTAAAGCTGTACGTTGGAGCATACCTGTGAAGCATTGCAACGCCACCTGGACAGACAAGTATGGATTAGTCTTTATAGTTCTGCGTGAGAGCGAACGCTGGGTGAGTCGCTCACTCTCATGCAAAGGTAGGGCCAGCCTGTTGTAGTATGGCTGAAATATCAAGAGAGCCAAGGTTGCTTTGGTTTCCTGTTTTCTTCCTCCGGACTTCACCTCTCCATCTCCACCACATCTTCTCTCTTAAATCCGTCAAACTCATCGAGTGGTTCTTTGCTCAACTTCAACCAGGCAAGAAATCGCCTCCTTGAGTATTCTTGTCCTCAAGACTTTCGCCGAGTTTCTCAGAGCCTCCATCCTGCTAATCGACTTGCCAGCTTCGCCAACTCTTCCTCTACCCACCCGATCGAGCCCGCGATCTCGATGACCAGCCACACAACAGGTGTATCCAGACGAGTAAGTGACCCCCGAGTTCCACCTCGAAATGCCGTGACTCTCGCTCATCCTAAATGAAGAAGACTCAGAATGCCGGGCGTACAGTACAAGACCGAAAGTGAAGATGAAGCGAATACGGAGCAAGAATCAACATGTGGATATTGCCACAAAACGGGCCATGAGCTCGCAGACTGTGGTCACTTCTCTCTTAGGAGCCGGAGGCATGGTGTCATTGGCGGCTGTCCAATGTGTAACACGACACGCCACCCCTACAACAGCTGCAAAAAACTACCTACCGGCGGCGATGAGCTTCTTCGGCATCACATGGAATGGCTCGTTCGACGTCGTGGGAACCTTCCAATGATCCGCAGCAATGTCGACATCTGGGTGCTTGTCTTGGGCTTCCCAGACTACGATGGTGTCACGAGTTAGAGCACACAGTAAGGCATAGGAGAATATAGGAGAAAGATGCTTAATTCTAGTAATGATAAAGGGAACGAAATGCTATTAGTTATATATATATAGGTACGTAAAGTAGTACGTAACAGGACTAATTTAGGGAGCTTCTAATATATAAGGATATTCCTATAATACAACCCCTAATTATTTAAGTAATTAAGTAATTAAATCCTTTATACTAATATATAATAGCTTTTTAAAAGTAATTCCTTAGGTGCTTATATAATTAATAAAAGAGTAAAACTAAAGATAAGAATATTATAATATATTATATTGCTTTTAGTAATAGCTTTACTTTAGTTATATAATACTTTTTAAAATAGGTAAGAAGGTAGCTAAAGGTAGTATAAGTAGTATATAGGCGAAATTCTACCCTACCTATTATTATTTCCCTTTCCTTCCTTCTTTATACCCTTATTAAGTTAAAGTAAGTAAAAATTTAAGTTATTTTTACTATACTAGTATACTTTCCTATACGTTTTTACTATTAAGATTTAGTATACTAACTACTAAATAAATAAATTTTAAAATAACTAATAATAAGAATAGTATATTTACTTTTATATATATATAAGAAGAGTATTAGTAGTTACTAATATTATTTATAGTTAACTACCTTAATACCTCTATTAAGAAGGAAGAAGAGAAAGACTACTTTAATATCTATTCTTATAAGCCCTACTACTACTACCTCTACTACCCCCCTACCTACCCCTACTACTACTAATACTACTAATAATACTACCTCTCTTAAAGGCTTTTCTCCTTTTATTATTACTTCTCTTTATACTAAGGAGGAGAAGGAGACTAAGGAGGAGAAAGATAATAAGGATAAGGATAATAAGGAGGAAGAGGAAGAGGAAGAGGAAGAGGAGGAGAAGAAGCCTAAAGTACCTTCTCTAAAGTATAAGTTATATATATACTATTAAATAAATACTTAACTAACTAGTTTTTATAAGCTATTATCTTACTATACCTACTAAAAAGAAAAAAAAGAGTATTTTTAAGTATAGTAAGTAGTATTATTATATTTATATACTTAGGAATTATATTGATAGTTATATAGCTTTAAAAAAGAAAGGTACTACTAAGGCTAAGAATTATAAAGTCTTTTATCTTCTATGCTTAAAGGCTACCCTCTATAGTAATAATATAAGTTATAATTAAGAAGTTAGTAAAAAATACTACTTATACTATTTCACTAGCTAGTCTACCTAGGCTTATATACCTATTAATCCTATATTATAAGCCTTTATAGCTACGCTTTAAGAGAAGCTTAAAGGTCTTTATAATAAAACTATAAGTCTTATATATATTTTTATTTTAAGTTATAACTAATAGCTATATATAGCATCTTAGCTACTTAT
>PUHP01001313.1:0-12756 GCA_006783085.1 Colletotrichum shisoi | reverse complement strand
TTGTTGAACGACTGCATAGTGTTTTGGGGATAAATGTGTGTTAAAAGTAGGAAGATGGCATGGTCGCGGTCGGGTGATCCGCTCGCTTGTCTAATCCGCTCGCTTATCAACCACGTTAAGAGATTTATAGTTATTTAATAATTATTAGTTAGTAATAGAATTCTAAAAGACTAGTAACTAAGTAACTAGTAATAGTCTTAGGTACCTAAAAGAACTAGTAATAGCCTAAGATACCTAGTATTAGTGATAGTCTAAAGTACTTAGTAAGAACTAATAATAGACTTAAGTACTTAATAGTAATGTTATAAGCCTTAAGTATACTAATTATAAGTAAAGGCTTACTAATAGCTTAGTAGTATAGTATATTAGTAATATTCTAAAGTACTTTGAAAACCTAGTAATAAACTAAGGTACTTAATATAAGTTATACTATAGGGCTAGAGGGAGTTATTATTTAGTTATAAGTCAAGGCTTACTAATAGCTTAGTAGTATAGTATGTTAGTAATAGTTTAAAATACCTAGAAAACTTAGTAATAAATTAAGGTACCTAATATAAGTTATACTATAGGGCTAAAGAGAGCTAGTATTAGTAATAGCCTTAGGGACTAAGCTCTTTAAAAGGGGGGGATAATTATAAGAATATTAGTTCCGTAGGTTCATAGTAGGATACTAAGGATAATTAGTTATCTTTAGTAATTAGTTAATAATACTTTATTAATAAAGGTCTACTAGACTAGGTAGTCTAGTCTAGAGGATAAGTTAAATTCTATAATAACACCTATACCTATTATCTATTTCTTTCCCTAGCTACGTACATTTAGCTAACCCCTTATAGTTAAGTACTTATTTATAAGTATATATAAGACTTATGCTTTAGAAAAGGTATCTTAAGCTCCTTCTCTTCTTTATTCTTATCTTCTTTATTATCTTTATTTTTATTATGCTCCTCCTCCTTAGTTACGTCCTCTTCCTCTTCCTTAGTATAAAAAGAAGTAATAATAAGAAGAGAAAAGCCTTTGAGAAAGGTAGTATTATTAGTAGTATTAGTAATAGTAGAGGTAGGTAGGGGGGTAGTAGAAGTAGTAGTAGTAAAAGGCTTATAAGAATAGATATTAAAGTAGTCCTCCTCTTCCTCCTTCTTAATAAAGATATTCAGGTAGTTAGTTATAAATAATACTAGTAACTACTAATACTCTTTTTATATATATATAAAAGTAAATCTACTATTTTTGTTATTAGATATTTTAAAATTAGTTTATTTAGTAGTTACTATACTAAGTCTTAATAGTAAAAATATATAGTAAAGTATATTAGTATAATAAAAATAACTTAAATTTTACTTACTTTAACTTAATAAAGGTATAAAAAAGAAAATAAAGGAAAATAATAATAGGTAAGGTAGAATTTTACCTACATACTACTTATACTACCTTTAACTACTTTTTTACCTATTTTAAAAAGTATTATATAATAAAAGTAAAATTATGAATAAAAGTAATATAATATATTATAATATTCCTATTCTTAATTATACTCTTTTATTAATTTTATAAGTACTTAAGGAATTACTTTTAAAAAGCTATTATACATTAGTATAAAGGATTTAATTACTTAATTACTTAAATAATTAGAGGGTATATCATAAAAATATCCTTATATATTAGAAGCTCCCTAAATTAGTCCTATTACATACTACTTTATATACCTATATATTATATAACTAGCAGCATTTTATTCCCTTTATTATTTCTAAAATTAAGCATGTTTCTCCTATATTCTCCTATACCTTACTATATGCTCTAACTTGTAACATATTAGGATTGTCCTTAATTACTATACGCCAGCTCTTTTTTAGAATATTGTATCAGCATTAAAGCCTGCCAGCTTTACCAAGGGAAAGAAATTAGATCTTATATTTAATACGAAAGATACTTAACACATTGTAGAGGTTCTAGAGCTTTGGTACTAAATGTAGTCATGAGTAGTGTACTATCTATAGATACAGATGCTTGACTTTATCAAGGACTTGTTTATTCCTCCTTTAAACCTGCCCTCGACACTGATTCTCAACTACTAAGGATAGGACTTCGTTCATCCTAACGTACCTCGCACTTTGCTGAAAGTCTAATGGAGAATTGGCGAGTCTGGAAGTCCCGGCGATGACGCCCGTCATAGCGAGATACCTGATCGAGACAGCCGGAGTGCGGGGTGCCAGACAAGCTCCGTATCAGACATCCTTTGGAAAACAGATGACCCATCTGGAGTTCCGTTGCGGAAACAATGATTCCGCAGTGCTGGGTTTCCCCCCCCCGAGTCTTTCCTGGATGTATGTTAGGTCGTCAGCGTCTTGGTGCTTTAAAGGTCTGTTGTATCTTGTCCTTCTTCAACACTAAGCGACCACCGCAGTCTGCAGATCAACCAAGAAAGAAAGAAAATGGCAACCACCTCACCTGTTTCCCTAGGTATCATCAACCCTGGCACCAGGGCGGCATTTCCGCATAGTCCCAAGTCAGCAGCCGGGCATGTGGATCATGTTGAGGACACCGCTGCTGCGGGTCAAGACACGGAGCCGAAAAGCCGCCTCGGGCTCAAGAATGTCGAAACCGAAGCGTACGTGGTGGAGCAGGTCAAGGCCGATTTCAAACTGGTCCCGATCGTCCTCGACGAGGTCCGACCAGATGAAGTGCTGGTCGAGATGAAGTACAGCGGAGTCTGTAGGTGAACACTGGCAGTTTCCCCCTCCTCCCCTTTGATGATTTGCTTCCGGACAAACTCACAGTTCAAACGTCAGGTCACACGGATGTCGTGACGCAGCAAGGCGGCCTCCCGTTCGTCGACTTCCCCGCCATTTTCGGCCACGAGGGCGCCGGCATCGTCCGCGACATTGGCCGAGACGTCAAGGTCAAGGACCTCCAGGTCGGCGACGCCGTCCTCCTGTCTTTCAACAGTTGCGGTACGTGCAAGACCTGCGAGAGCGGGCACTGCGCCTGGTGTCCGGACTCCACGACGATCAACGTCAACTCGGTGCGCACCGGCGACCGCAGCACCCCAGCCCGCCTCGCCTCCGACGGTCGCGCCGTCCGGAGCCAGTTCTTCGGGCAGTCGTCCTTTAGCGGGATGTCCGTCGTCAACGAGAAGTCGGTCGTTCGGTGTCCCCCTTCGGCCGTCGAGCACATGGGCGTATACGCCCCGCTCGGGTGCGGACTCCAGACCGGAGCCGGAACCGTTCTGAACGTCGTCAAGCCGGGAAAGGAGGATTCCATCGTCATTTTCGGACTCGGCAGCGTGGGTCTGGCGGCGCTGATGGCGGCCCGCTACCTCGAAACCGGCCAGATCGTGGCCGTCGACATCGTCCCAGAACGTCTGGAACTCGCGGAGGAACTGGGAGCGACGCATACCATCGACTCCAGAAACAGTCTCAACGTGGTCAAGGATATCAGAGATGTTACCGGAGGAGGCCCGACGTTTGCCATGGACTGCACTGGCGTCCTCCGAGTTATCGAAGACATGATCGCGTGCGTTGGCCCGATGGGCACCGCCGTCCAGGTCGGCGTCCCGCCGCCCGGTGTTGAGATCAAACTAGACCCGCAAGCATTCTTGTTGGCCAACAAGAAATACATCGGCGTGATCGAAGGGGACGCGAACCCTTCCGATTTCATCCCGAGGCTCATTGCCATGCACCAAGACGGCAAATTCCCCATTGACAGGCTGGCTAGGTTCTATCCGGCCGCAGAACTGAATCAAGCCATGCGAGACATGGCTTCGGGCAAGGTAAGTGCGGCGATTTTCGACCTCGACCGTGATCATTGCTGAGACTGACTTGACTGAAAAGGTCATCAAGCCCGTTATTCAATGGAGCTAGGCCACGCCTCCCTCACCCGCTTGGTTGATGACTCGATGAGAGCAGCGAAGTCACTTGGGGGCTGTAAACTAAAGGGCCTCAAAATGGTGGCTGAGATCCACGGGTTTTGACAGTGCTAAAATCATCAGTATGTAAGTATTTCGGTGTGCGGTTGGTTCCGTAATTCATTTTGTCTTTTTCGATGCGTCTCACTCGATTCTGGTGATCTTGGTCCCAACATGTACATAATGAGGCTGTGTCACTGGTACTGTCGTCGTCCAATACCTCAGCATCCCTTCGCAACGGAAGGATGAAGATGTAAATCCACTTCAGCTCGCGCAAACAAACCGGGAAGTATTGGTCATGTCGTGTCTCAGCCGACCTTTTAGCCCATCCGCCGCCAGCATCAAGTCTAGAAGGAATGCGTTTCAGCTCAGCCCGCGAACCATGGTGTCATGGGGGCTTCTGCAAACGTATACAAAACAGATAGTTCAGAAGCTACCTAGAACACCGTTGGAACCCCCTCCATGCGCAAGCTACTTCAGGGAAGCGGGTGGCGTTGCTGGGCAGTAGACACCACGGGTTTGGCCGTAGGATCAAGTCGGTCTTGTGGTAGTTACCGAAATTCCTCGAACACGGAAGTAGACATGCAAACCCTCGCATTCAAAGGGGAAAATGAAAGAAAAACAAGTGTCGACTTGTCTTTTTCTGCCTGGTTCTCAATCTCCGGGACGTACTTGGAACAACAAGCTGGTCTCCTCCAGGTTGTCTAATTATGATTGAAGCTATCGTGTGATGGATTATGATTAATATCATCCCCAGACTGGAGCTTGCTAACATCCCCCGACGAGTTGTCCTTCACTTAGTTTTGGAAGCAACCGGCGGTGGTCCGTTGGCCCCCTCGTCGTCCGACCCCCAGACATTCAGCTTCGCGATCGCCATGTTTGTCTTCTCGTCCATGTCGTCGCCGTAGATCCACAACCGCTGCAGCTGCCTCGGACACTGGTTGATGTGCTCCTCGGCCTTCTTCTGGAGGATGGGCGCCGTGTGCAAGGGGGGGATCCAGGTGGCGTCGCAGCCGGGGTCGCGGTTGAGCGAGGCCGCCAGGACGATCGACTTGAGCGAGTCGTGGCTGCGGAAGTCCTCGACGATCTCGCTCCACCTCTGCTCGGCGAGCTCGGCGGCCTTGGTGGACGACGGGGAGCCGTTGACCGAGTCCCACGCCGGCAGCCGGCAGTCCAGGGCCCACCGGTCCGCATCCGAGTCCAGGCCCCACCCGCGGAAGATGACGGCCTGGCCGCGCACGTCGCCGAGACGGGGCCACTCCGTGCCGGTGTAATACAGGTCTTTGTCTCTCTGCATTTCTCTGCTGACGTCCTTGTTGAAGTGCTCCGGCACGTCGTCGGCCTTGACCGAGTACCCTTCGGACCAGGGCTTCGCGGCGTCGTACGCGGCGGTTGCCGACGAGAAGCTGAGCATCACCATGACCGTCTCCGAGTCGTTGTCGGTCAGGAACGCCTTGACTTGGTCCAGCGCGTCGTCCAGCTGCTTTTCTATAGTCAGCGGCCCATGTCGGAGGGTGCGCAAGCCGTCGCAGCGGAGGTCGAGAAGCCGCACGCCGCTTTTCAGCTGGTTGAGGATGCTGCTCCTGTGGTACTTGTGCATCTCGAGTATTCTTGACTTCAGCCTCCTGTCTTCGATCTGCGGCTCAACGTCGAGGTCCCCTGCGTCGTTGATCCAAACGGACGTCGCACTGCTGCAGCGAGTTCCGGGCAGGGTCAGGTCCTTCAGGCTCAAGTCATCGTCCAAGTATTTCATCCAGCAGGACGCAGAGAACTCGGGCCTGTAAAAAGCAAAGTCAGCAATCCTGAAGCAATACTTCAGTTGGTTGGTTAGGCTGTCGGAGTTTTCTCACTTGGGCCTCATGATACACTGCTTCTTCTCAAAGTCGAATTCAGCCGTGGAAACCACGTGCGTAGAGTAGCTGTCCACGGTCAGCAAAGAACTGATCGTTCAAAATCACAAGCCGGAAAGCATGTCTGCTCACTTATTTGACCTCATCATCTTGTGGTCGTACTCAAAGGTTCCCTCGATTATGAAGTAACACTCGAAGTGACGGGTGCCGTTCGTGAAGGTCGGCAAGGTACGGCTGGTGGGGATTTCCTCGCTCGTCCGTCCAACCCATCGGGTGCCGGGCAGAAAGTTGAAGCACGATCCCGCATCGGAGTACCATAGTACGATGTGGTACTGTGGATATTTGGCCTGCAAGGCCTCGAGCCTCGCCAGCGCAGGATTCTTCGAAGGGCTTCCCACGGCCATGGTCGGAAAGCTGTCGAGGATCAACGTGGTTGCCACGCCAGGGGAATGCCGAATAAACCGAGTTCCAAGACAGGGTTATATAGATAGCCGCTAGCTCCCGCGAGCCGCTTCGAATCTCCACGTTGCACGGAACCAGTTAAGCAGGCCGACATGAGACAACGCTGCATTCGTGCAGCTGAAGTGAGTCGGCCAAGACGTCGGGCCATATTACTTCCCACGGCTGAACGGACATGATAAGATAACCTATCATTGAGGTTTCTATTGTTCGCTTTCATCATGATTCAAATCATTTTGCTTGAGGCCATGCCCCGGGCCGGAAAAGGTTGTCCGTCCAAGCCTAAGTAATGCTAGAGATTTCGGTACATAATCAATGCCATGTCTTTTCCACGTGCGACTTTTTTTTTAAAAAAAAATTCCACTGCGTCTAAACGATTATCGATCTCAAAAATCCCTATTCTAAGACTCTTTCAAGATGGCAGGTTTACCACTCAGCCCTCCGCCGTCTGGAGGTGACAAGACGTTCAGCGATGTGACAAGAACATTGCTCGACAGAAACACCATTGTCACGTTTCAGGGAATCGGAAGATCGATCACGGCATCCGACAGCAATATAAAGTCAGGCTCATCCCTTGCCCAAGAAGCAGGGACCATTGGTCTCTACGTCCTCCTGCAGAAGTGTGGCATCAGCGACGATGCCGGGATGAAGGATGTCTCCATGGCGAAGATCAAGGACGGCATGAGACGAATCGGTCTCGCAAAGGAGTTTGACATATGGAGCTCGCCCACTTCCAAGCTTCTCGACTACGACCTCTCGTTTCTGGACTATCTGGACCAGGTTTCACGCCTCTCCAAAGCGCCGGAGCTGTCCATGCAGGTCTACTACGGTCTGAGGAAAGACCACGATCAGCAGACGGTCCAGGAAATATACCAGTCTGGGAACTTTGTCATCAAGCTAATTCAGATCAAAGACGGGAAGTCTCAGGGAGTCGGATCCATCCGGGTCATGGAGGCGCATCCCGGAGAAGCTAATTGTGACAGACTTGACCCGGAAAGACTTCAGTCTCAAACTCTTGGAGATTTTCGAAAAGAAATCCCTACTATGTGAGCTTTGCGGTCAGCCGGGTGTGCCGACGACATTCAACCTCTTCTGATGCAATGTTCAAGGTCACAACTTATTTCGAAACATCAGTTCTGTTTGCTTGATGAGACGCCTGTTGCAGACGCTACGTTGTTCAAGGATTATTTAGACCTTCTCGTCAGTACATTATGATCTCAACGCCATAGCTTTAGATACAACATGGCTGACTCTCTGTCACAGGATGAGACATATCCTTACGAAAGCAATGTGCCGGCCATCAGCCTCAGGTTCAAACAGATGGTCTCCCCGTTTACGGATGGAAACAAGGCAAAGGTAGCGCTGGCCGCCTTGGGCATTAATCAACCAGTTCAGAAGAATGAGGTACTTGGGTCAACAAGTGAGGCGTGGGTCCCCTCGCTTACTGCCATCGTAGGTCCCAGCCAGTTCTTCAAGCCTGGCTTCAGGCGCCTACTCTGACAAGCCCCAAGCATCGCTTGTTGCTCAGGAAATGTTGAGGGTTGAGATGTCCCAGAACGCCAGGTAGTTGAGCTTCTCCTCCTTATCGGCCTCTTGACCGGCCAAATCGCGACTAATGGGTTGGCGATACAGTTGTCCATCGGCGTTAGACGAGCTGCAATGGAGTCTCGTGATGAGAAACTGTCAAGTCATGCACGGCTGGTACACGGACACGACAAACAACCAGTACAAGATGGCGCCGAAGCCAGGTGCGTCGCACAACATCCCCCTCCCCCCGCCTTTGCTGTCATAATTTTGACAAGAGATTCAGCGTTTGCCCTGCGTCCAGGCCTGAACCTGGAATACGCGCCTAGCCGGGGAAACGGTAGCGTCTCCGGGATCCCCGTCGCCGACGCCATCCCCAACTACGGCGTCACGGACGGGTCCAAGATCGACGTGGTCATCGCCGAGAGCGACATGCGCAACTCGCTCGTGCGCAACAACTTTGAGAAGTCGTCGATGGATAGCAAGATTGCCATGGGCTACTCGGGACTGGGGGTCGCCATAGGTACTGGGACGAGCTCCGACGCCCAGAACAGCCAGTCCTCCGAACGGAACAGGTCCGCGAAGAGGATGGTTGGGAAATACATGGTGGGTAACTATCCCAGTAACATCCCGAGGCTCCGAGACTCAGCGAGGATTGCTCACGGATTTCCAGTTGCCGCGAGTCACTCTTTACCTCAACGCCGACGACCTCGTTCCGACTCGAGAGTTTGCGGAAAACATAGAGCATATCAGGAAGACCAAGGACGTGGCGGAAATCCGGAAGTTTCACAGAAAGTTCGGTAGGCCGTTCTTCCAACCGCTCCGCCGTCTGAGATGAACCGCGCCTTACCCCCGCAGGACAATTCTTCTGTCATGAAGTCACTCTTGGCGGCATGTTGGTGTCGACAAAGACACTGACTGACGATGAAATGGTCGAGCAAGACAAGAACCGGGACATGTTCAAGCACGCGATCGGGTTGACGGTCTCTTCGGTGAGTTCCTCGCACCAGATATTTCCCAGATTGTCTCTGAGAAGAAAAAAAAAACTGATATCTTGCGCCGCAGCCCGTGGAGGTTGGGGGAGACTCGGAAAGCGAAACCACCAGAGGCAGCGGCCGAGACTTGAGCCGTGGCTACAAAGCGAGCGGTAACGATGTGGTTTTCGAGGCCGTTGGCGGCAACACCATCTTGGCTTCGAAGTAAGTGAAATCCAGATCTTGCCACGTCCTGACGGCTTCCAACGTTGATATCATAGCCCGGGCCAGTGGTGTCCTACCGTCGGTAACCACGTCAACTGGAGAGTCATCGAGGTAGGAGCATCCACAACTCTTTCGAAAGAGACAAGTTCTTGCAAAACGTCTCTAACAACCTCGCAGCGGGCCGAGTCGAGGCTGATCATCGACTCTCTGGTCGATGTCGGGGACCCTCGGTTCACGAACGCTGCCGACGCCTTTTCGGGCGCGACGCCCGGCCCGGCCACAAAGGGCATCGGCATCCCCAAGTTGAACAAGATCCTCGCCCAGCTCCATTTCAAGATGAAGATAACCAGCGAGATGACGCACTACCTGTATCACGATATCCCCAACCCCATTGTCGCGCAAACAAAAAGTGAACGGAGGGTTTCGCCCCCAAAGTAAGACTGCCGGCTCTTGGCCTCGTCCTCCAGCAGGGCCACCCACTTCTGACATCGCGTGCTGTCCGCATATTCCAGGGCCCGCGAGCCGCACCCTACCGCAGCAGTTGGGAAAGCAAGGACGGCATCTGGGTTATTGCTCCGACCTTCGATACCAGGGTAAGCAAGCAGTTGGCTGGGCTCAGTGGGCCTCGACATGGACGAGACTACATTCTAACACTGGACTGCAAATATGAAAGTACGGCCTTAGTCGACAATCGCAGCTGGTGGATGGCTCCACCGTGACCATCAGTTCCGCGCGCAGTCCTCAATCTCCCTGGTTCCTGTCCGTCCTACGCACAAACGCGGGGCTCTTCATGCCCTGCATGACCACGTCGGAGCAGTTCGTGTGGCGGGTCCGCGAGGTGCTGCGGCCCTCGTCCTCCAAGACGACCGTCGGCGAGAGGCCCTCCCGCCAGCCGCTCAAGCACGACGCCTGGCTGTGCCTGACGTTCGATTACGACGACAACCCGCGCGGCTTCCGCGACTTCAAGGACGACGACCGCGGCTCCCGCAACGTCGAGTTCCCGGACGGCGAGAGCAGGCGGCTCGTCCTCGTCGAGGCGCCCAACAAGTCGGACTCCTGGGAGGACCGCGGCGTGCTCTTCCTGTGTAACGGGGACGACCTGAGGCCCGACTCGTCGCCGCGGGTCATGACGCTGGACGACGTGGAGATCTCGGTCAGGATTGCGCAGTTCAGGATCGACGTTCGCGGTAAGCTGAGTCGGTGTTTTCTTTTCTCCCCTTTCCCTTCAACCTTGCGATGAGACGGAAACTTACTTGACGTGTTCATGGTTGTAGACGGGATGGACGATGATTATGATATCTTGGAGATGATTGGAGACGACATCAAGGCGCAATACGAGGCGCAGCAGAAGAAGATGAGGTCGAAAGGCCAGGGGGTCTCGGACTGATCGATGGCTGGGGGAGTTCTCCCCAAGGGGCACAGGAGCGGTGGTTGCGAAAAGCAGTTCATTCTGAACTGGGTTGTTATTGACAATGACCATCGTACTTCCCCATGGTAAACTAACTCTAAAACAGTACAAGAACATGAATTCCTTGGGCAGCGATGCCAAAACCCTGAACGAACTCAACGAAGCGTCACTCAATCCCCGTTGGAAACCGCAGGGTGAGCAACCAGAATGACCTCCGACAGCCGCCTCCCAAATCACAGAAGACCTTGCTCGGAAGCCTATTCACTTCAAGCAGTAAAAACATCCCACGCCGTCGCCAAAGTCCCCCTCGTTGAAGTTGTTTCCAGGGTAACTCATATCCTGGGTCTTGTATTTGGCATTACAATCAGGGCCGCTGAGGGGGAACACACACACACACACGCACACACATCGTTAGCAAACACGAAGCCAGATGACCAGGTAGGTGATATAATCATGTCGCTTACAAGAAGAACTTGCACTCGGCGCCTTCGCTGGTCCGGACGGACTTGATCCTGGAACGCCACTGCGAGCGCAGGTGCATGTCATTGTCCGCTGTCGAAACAGGCCCAGTGGCACACGCCTCCCCAGTTCTCTTCGGTGCAGAGGTAGATGCTGCCGCACTCCTTCTTGTCCCGCCTCGTCAGCGCGTCCATGCCGGCGAGCTCGTGGTCGGAGAGCGGGCCCGCGAAGGCGTCGGGCAGAGGTCCGTCGTGCCAGAAAGGCCGGGGTGGGGATGGCAACTTCCGGTGCCCCGGCTTGACCTCGTTATTGATTTCGTTAAGAACGGCGGTCGGCATAGGCGTCGCCATCGGCACTGTCGGGGACGCGAAATCGACGGCCGTGGAGGTGCCGAAGAGGGTGAGTCCTGAGTGGCTGGGGATCAACATCTTGACGATTCTCGAGGGCGACGGCGTTGGGAAACCAGTGATGCTGAGAGGCTAGGGAACGATTGATGGTTGTGGTTCCAGTCTTCAGTGGCGAATTCTCTGCTTTTAACCTCGGAATCTCTGCATGTTTGTAGCTCGTCACGATTTAGCTGGGGTGCTCGTCGTACGTGGTCTGGATTTTGTTGATGAATTCATCAAGGCAGGCATACGGCAAGTCGTACAATCTCGAAACAGCACAAAGAATCTCAGCAGTTGAGCAGTTGTACATTAGTGTTCCAACCCCATGAATGTTTTCTCCGCGTCTTTGCCATCCTCCCTGGGATGTAATAGTCCGCAAGGGGGGGGGGGGGCTACATTGATATGCTTGTATTCGACATCCCAACAACAAACGTGAGTAGATCAAGATCTTTCCTGATGCAAAAGTGGACTTGTATAACCGGGCTGCTGGTTTTTACGACATAGCAAGCTAGGTTGTTGCCTCAACCACGGTGTATCGTAGGCATGGACGGGTACGGAGAGAATGGGGCAAATCATTGAATGTAGTCCCCTCAACTCAATCAACAGCTCACGAATGATGGTTCCGTTTATTGTGTGAACTTGTGAGTCAACCGTGTCCTTCTTTTAACACAACGGGCTTTCCGCTCCATGATCCGCGTCCATCACACGAGCCCTCCCCTTCACCTTGGAAAAATACTTGCGATGGAGAAACTAACCACTGGCAACCATTGAACGGAATAATGAGCACACCATAGCCCCCCAAGAACGGGCGATACGCGTGGCTGAGATGTACGTTGTCAAGAGGCCTCTCAGCTCGGCTTACACAGCCCACTCGCAACGCCAGCCAGCGCCAGCCAGCTCAACATCGTCGACCTCGGGAAAAGAGATGCACTTTGAATTACCCCGCGGCTTACGCCCTTGAAATAGAACAAACCAAAGACCCAAGATCGTCCGTATGTCTGTCTGTCTCTCTCGTCTCGCCATACAGTGAACCCCCCGACCCTCCACTATGAACACGTCCCGTATCCATGTCTCAAATACAACCTCGGAAAGTACCGTATACGGACGAATGTGTGTGCGTGTGTGTGTGTGTGCGTGAAACTCTCCCCAACTTCCTCTCAGGTCATGCTAGTGCACCGTCAAGCACAGCTATGCCGCCACAGCCCGCAGTAGCTCATCAAGCCACAAAACGCAGCCCACGATGACACCCCCGACAGGTTGCAGCCCGCCTATTCCCCGCGCCCAGCTCCCGGTGAGCTTATACCAGCTGAGCCTCCACCACACGAGCTCGTCATACCCCAGAACCCGCACCAGGTGACGGCGTCCCGGAGACATATCCCGGGAGCATCGTGGATGTTGGTTCAGGTAGGCTTTCCGGGGTCACAATCTCCATTGGCTGGGTTCGGGCACACCGCTTTCCTGCTCTATCCTCGCGTGATCTAGCCTTCCGCTCGTATGGTTGGCAGATCCGAGAACGGCACCTTTCGCGGGGGGGGATCTCTTTTTCCGCAGTCACTTCATCCCG
>PUHP01001309.1:0-10493 GCA_006783085.1 Colletotrichum shisoi | reverse complement strand
GGGGGGGGGGGGGGGGGGGGGGGGGGGGGGGGGAGAATAAAAAAAGGCGGTTGGAAAAGCGAACCGGCAGGGGCAGCTTAGCACTTGCAGTTTCAAAGGCGTCAAGTCAAGTCACTGTTCCTCTAAACGGTTGTGCACGTGACCAGCATTGTGACCTGTCTCACCCCCTCTGTGAGTAGATAAGCGCGTTGTGCAATCTTATCAGCGCGTGCCCTTCCGACCCCGTTGTCTTGCTCTCTGCTGCTGTGTCTGTGGTGCCCCACACCAACGTCCACATCCACATCCACAACCCAACATCGATCGGTCAACTCAAGCATCATGTGCATTGCACCCATAACAATGAGCCGCCAGTGCAATCCGGCGTGCTTCACGCGGAAGAGATCCCTTCCGCCTCGGAATCTCCGATAGTCCCTGATCTTGCCGACAACAACTCGTACGTTTCCATGGTCAGCAATCGTGCAGAAGGGACTTTTGTTATCGACAAAACCGTCCCCTTGGGATTCGACTCACCCCCCGGCCGGCCAATGGATCCATCCGGTCAAGATGACATGCAGGGCCTCCTCCGCAACGCTCCTTCCGTATCGAGCCTGACCATGCTATGGCCTTGGCGTGGCTGACAGCATCCCTGGGACACACGGCGAAAGAAAGCGGTTCTTCTGTCTGCGCTGCGGCGGCCCTTCTCGACTCGACTCGACTCTCCTGCAAGAGACTATTGGATCTGTTGGTTCGAACCGCTGCTGCTACTGCTACGCCGCACAAAGTGGATCTCCATTGATAAAAAGGGGGGATCCTCGCCGCCTCGCCAGACCACCCAAGTCAGTAGCCGCTTGCTCAACACCGATGCGCTGCTGCTGCTTCTGCTGCTGCTGCTGCTGCTGCTGCTCGACTTTGCGCTCTGTCACCGCCCGCATTCGCCGCACCTGATTCAATGAGCTTCTCCTGTCTGAACGACGACACGTTGGGCCCAGTCGTCCACGGCTGCCGCGATGACTTCGACTTCACCGTCAAGTTCCAACAGGTCGTCTTGTCAATTGTCCCGTCCTCCATGTTCATTGCCGCCGCATTCCTTCGCCTTGCCCACTTGTTCCGCCAGCAGAAGGTCGTCGACGCCGTCGTCCTACAATGGCTCAAGCTTGTGAGCACCACAAAAACCTTGATTGTTCCCACACACTTGTCCTGATGCCCAAAAAAAACAGTCTTTGGTAGTGGTCTACACCGGCCTCCGACTCGGCCAACTAATCTTGTCGGGCCGCGGCACTTATTGGTCGTCACAGTCCGGAGTGGCATCTGACGCGATGGCCTTCATCGTCGCTCTCGTCATGATTCTACTGTCGTTCCTGGAGCATCTCCGCTCGCCACGGCCCTCCATGCTGCTTGGCGTCTACCTACTGGTCACCATCTTGTTTGACGTCGTCCAAGCGAGGACTTTGTGGCTCTCTTCCGCCGCCTCCACCAACGAGCTGCAGCAAGCTCGTATCTCGGTTGCCGCTGTCGTCGTCAAAGCAGCCATTCTCGTGCTCGAGTCTCGCAAGAAACCCTTGGCAAATCTCCAAGCGCAACAGAGTCCCGAGGTGACGACTGGCATCATCAGCCTTTCGACCTACTTCTGGGTCAACAATCTCTTGCTCGCGGGGTTCCGCAAGCTACTCACCATCGGCGATTTGTACGCCCTCGACCAATCAATGTCCGCCGAGGTCTTGTACACCAAGCTCTCGCCCCATCTGGAGAGAAACATCGCCCAAGGCCGCAAGCATGCCCTGCTCAGCAGTCTCGTCGGCACGCTCGCGGCTCCTCTGATTTTCCCCATCGTGCCGCGACTCTGTCAAATAGGCTTCAAATTCTGCCAACCCCTCATGATCGAGAGCCTGCTCAACTATCTCCAGGAGCCCGAAGGGGCTTCCTCGCCCAACAAGGGCTACGGATTCATAGGTGCGGCCATGCTCATTTACCTTGGCATGACCACCTCCTTGTCGCTGTACTGGTACTTCCAGGAGCGTTTCGTACACATGGTGAGAGCGACCCTGGCCTCTGCCGTCTATCGCAAGACGACCACCATTAGTTTGTCCGCCGCAGACGATTCCGCCGCCTTGACCCTCATGAACGCCGACGTGGAGCGTGTCAAGATGGGTTTCCTGCCCTTACACGAGTATTGGGCGAACACGGTCGAGGTCGCCCTGGCATGCTGGCTGCTCCAGCGTCAGATCGGTGCCGCTTTCGTGGCACCCGTCATTGTTGTCATCGTCTGCACCGCCGCCTCTACAGTCACGGCCCGACTCACCGGCAAACGCCAGACGCTCTGGATGGATTCGATCCAAAAGCGAGTGGGTGTTACCGCCAAAGCCATCTCGAGCATGAAGGCTTTGAAGATCTCGGCCATGTCTGGCCCGATAGAAAACCTGATTCAGGGCCTACGGCTGAAGGAGCTCAGTGTGGGCGGTAAGTGGCGTTTGATGCTCCTCGCTGCCGTCACCATTGCCTACACGCCGTTCCAACTCGGCCCCGTCATGGCATTCGCCGTAACCTCCCAGACCCTCGATGTCACACGCATCTTCACTTCGATGGCATATCTGATGCTCCTGGCCACTCCCCTGGGAAGCCTCTTTCAGTCGATTCCGCAAATGGTCTCTGCCTTCGCCTGCCTAGGTCGTATCCAGGCTTATCTCGACAAGGAAGCCCGGGTCGACTTCCGCAAAACGCCCGACCCTCCGCTTCTCCTAGAGAAGCACGCTGACACCCCAGATCCGGAGCCACAGACGGCGGCTATCGAGGCGAAACAAGCCTCGTTCGGCTGGGTTGAGGGGAAGAACGTCTTGGGGGATATTGACATCACCATTCCTGCTCACGCACTCACCATCATCGTGGGCCCCGTGGCGTCCGGCAAGTCAACTCTGTTGAAGGGTCTCCTCGGGGAAACGCCAGTCAGCTCCGGTGAGGTTCTCATGAGCGTCAAGCATAGCAGGATCGGATACTGCGACCAGTCTCCTTTCCTCTACAACAACACGATCAAAGCCAACATTGTTGGTCATTCCCAACTTGACCCCCAGCGCTACAGCCAAGTCATCGAAGCCACCATGCTGTCCACCGACTTTGCCACGTTCCCCAAGGGAGATGGCACCAATATCGGAAGCAACGGTCTGACGTTGAGCGGCGGCCAGCGGCAACGAGTTGCTCTTGCTCGTGCTCTTTACTTGGAGACCGACCTCCTCATTCTGGATGATATCCTCAGCGGCCTCGACGCGACAACCGAAGAACACGTCTTCCGCAAAGTGTTCGGCAGCGATGGCATGGTCCGTCGTAAGGGCATCACAGCCGTGCTGTGCACGCATTCGGTCCGGCATTTGCCACTGGCCGACCACATCATCGCCCTCGGTGTCGATTGCACCGTGGTGGAGCAAGGCTCCTTTGCAGATCTCCAGATGAATGGAAAATATGTGCAGAGCCTGGAGATCCAAGAGGCCGAGGAAAGCCCCGAACCAGAGGCTGATGCCGACGCTGATGCTGACGGCACTCAGGCCGACGAAACGATTCCTTTGGCGCAGGCAGTGACGGAAGTCTCGGTTGTGGCCGAGGAATCGGACAAGGCACGTCAGCTGGGCGATTTCGCCGTCTACACGCACTACCTTGGCAGCATCGCGACGTGGGTCATTGCGGTCTTCTTCTTCTGGTGCTGCGCATACGGCTTCACATTCAACTTCCCCACCGTGTGGTTGAAGTTCTGGTCTGAAGACGTTGTTGCCTCGAACCCGAAACGCTCGGGGTCTTTCTACATGGGCATCTATGCGCTTCTCCAGATCACGTGCCTTGGGTCTCTGATGGCGGTCGTCATGATCTGCACGCAGACCATGATCTCCCAGTCAGGTTCGACGCTGCACAAGCGGGCGCTCCGGACGCTCATCGGCGCACCTTTGCGCTTCTTCGCCACCACGGACACGGGGACGGTGACCAACCTGTTTGCCCAAGACCTGGCTCTGATAGACAGCGAGTTGCCTATGGCCTTGATCAACTTCTCGGTGCTGTGTTTCGCCGTCGTGGGCATGGCGGCCGTCATCGCCATTTCGTCACCGTGGCTGGCCATCAGCTACCCATTCCTCGTCGCAATCCTATGCGTTGTTCAGACGTTCTACCTTCGGACGTCGAGGCAGTTGCCTATAATGGATCTCGAAGCAAAGGGCCCCCTCTAGTAAGCAGCCGTGGCCTTTCTCTCTCTCTCTCTCTCTCTCTCTCTCTCTCTCTCACACACACACACACACACACACACACACACAAACACGTGGCTTTGGCCGACGACTAACTGGTCCCCGTCTAGCTCCCATTTTATTGATACTCTCAAGGGTCTGGCCACGCTTCGAGCGCTGGGATTCATCGAATCCGACATAGGCGTCAACAACGTTCTCCTCGATACCAGCCAGCGGCCGGCTTACCAACTCGCAATCATCCAGCGCTGGCTACAGTTGACGCTGAAGCTGCTTGTTGTCATACTCGCCACCGTCGTCGTGGCGCTGGCAACCCAGCTCCGGACGAGCTCCGGCTTCACGGGAGCGTCCCTCGTCACGCTCATGACATTTGGCGATACGCTGACCACGATTGTACAATCATACACGGTGCTCGAGACAAGCATCGGGGCCGTGGCGCGTCTCAAAACGTTCAGCGATACGGTGACTCCAGAAACCGGACCCGAAGAGAACATCGTCCCCAAAGAAAGCTGGCCCGAAAACGGCGCAATCGAGATCAAGGCAGTTTCGGCCTCGTACGGGGCTCCTCAAGGTACACCAAGCGCGGGGGCGGAGACGAAGCCGCCGAGTGATCTCGCCATCCGAGACCTGCATCTGTCGATTCGCCCGGGTGAAAGAATGGCCATATGCGGCCGGACAGGCAGCGGCAAATCGTCGCTCATCCTGCTGCTCCTTCGCCTGCTCGAGATAGTCCCCGGTAGCGAAAACGGGATTGTGGTGGATTCTTTGCCCGTCGACAAGATCGACCGTGACGCGCTGCGGCGCCGCATCATAGCCGTACCACAAGACGCCATCTTTCTTCCAGATGGCTCGACGGTGCGGGAAAATCTCGACCCTTTCCAAGTGGCAGACGACTCCGAATGTCTCAGCGTCCTGGAGCAGGTCGGGCTGCTCGACGGGATCCAAGAACGAGGCGGAATCGACAGCAATCTCACTGCGGACTCGTTCAGCCAAGGGCAGAAGCAGCTGTTCTGCCTCGCTCGTGCTGTATTGCGCCGGCGCGTCAAGAGCCGCAACGGGATGGACGGCGGCATCCTCCTGCTCGACGAGGTTTCTTCCAGCGTCGACCGGGTCACCGATCTCGCGATGCAGGACATCATCCGGCGCGAGTTCGTCGGGTACACGATCATCATGGTGTCCCATCGTCTGGACATGGTTCTGGAATGCGACACGGTCGTCGTCATGGACATGGGGCGCGTGGCCGAGAAGGGCGCGCCTCGCGTGCTCAAGGAGCAGGAAGGGGGCATGTTCAGAGAGCTATGGAACAGCAGCAAAACGGCAGAGGAATGAATAGTCAGTTACGCGCGCTCACTCGACCGGGCAGCCAACAAGATGAGAGAAGGAAGATCCGATAACCGCATTCGATGGGGATGGAGGGCCGTGGGAAACACTGCTTCGGTGCTTGCGCCGATTGGATTTCGTTCGGATACTCACTCAGCTCGGGCAAACGCGTCTACACGGCACATCATTGCTCATCTCATCCCCTCCCCTCCCTCCAGCCTTGGCTTACCTCTTTTTAAGGAGTTGTCTTTTTCAATTAAAATAAGCACTTACTGTTGTCTCACCGAGTCCCGCCTTTGTTATGGGGGGTTGTTGTTTTCATTTATTTTTCAATCATTTATTTTTAGCATTTGATACGATACACCGGACGCGATGTGGTTGTCCCACAACCTCCCTTTCTCCCTAGCCGTGAAAACTAATGCTTCGCAGTACATGATGACGGGAAAGGCCAGATAACTCAGGATAAAGTAGAAGTCTCCCCGAAAGGCTCCCCCTCGACAGGCTCTCCCCAGTATGACTCGGTCGTGTCCACAGCCGGCCAATGCGCTTTTCCTGATACCACCTTACGGAAACGGGACGAACTCTAGGCTGGTTGAATCCTTCGCAAAGCTTCATCGATACCCGTTACAGAAGATCCGACGGCGGGAGCTGCTGCTTGTTATACCCGATCCCAGACCGCCAAGATCCTATACATACCTGTGTAGGATCCTTTAGCGTATAAGGATCCCTCCGATCATCTTGGCTGGGAGAGTTCGACCTTCCTAAAGTCAACAGCACCAGGCGCCAGGAGACAACGTTCTGTGCGAAGAACATGATAGAATGATGTTCAGATGTTCAGCCACTCTGCTTGGCGGCTCCTACGGGCTCACTCACCCCTGGATCCCTACGCTGCCCCCCGGGGGATTCTCATCCTTCGCCCACCTAGGTAACTAGTTCGAGACATCCCGATGTCCCGATACCGTTGTCGAAGTCGGCCTGAAAGAGGAGCCTCTATGACGAAGGATGCGTGATGCGTCGTCTGCATGCAATGCGGAGATGCCTCGAACCCCTGAACCCCCTCCCTCCCTCCAGAGATAGCTCGCCTCGTGGCGATTCCCACCGGCTCGCCAACAGGTTCATCAGACCGGTTTCTTCGCTTACAAAAAGTCTGCCGTACCACACCCCCGAGTCTGACATGCATTCACGATCAAGATTGTTTATACAGTCACAACCGAAAACGGGACCCGTACCGTAGCAGGCCAGCATCTGGAGGCACAGAGTGAAGCTTCCAAGACGCTGTGGTGCACTGATTCCGGCTCATTATTAAAACCCCAGAACTTGATCGTTCTACAGTTTCCCAAAACCATCAATCATCATGGAACCAGGCGTCACGAACGCCGGCGATAACGGCCTTGATTTCGATCGTGCTAAGCCGCCCGAGAACGCCAAAGAGCGTGCCAAAGATTCGTGGAAGACCTCTCTTCACGGTTGCCAACCGGCTCGCTTTCCATCTCGCCCCCAGACGCTCACCACGGTTCAGCGACTCACGGTTGAGCATCGGTTCTCTTTCCTTCAAGCCACCGAGGAGGGTGTCGATCCCTAAGTTCTGTTACTGGCCGCATGGGCCGTAGTGGCAGGTTTGTACTCCAACTCCAGCGATGTCGTCCTCGGCCACTACACCGGCTCGAGCACCCCTTGCTTCGGCATTCTCTCGTCGGGCCGCGACATGGGCGTCGCCGACGTCGACGATATCTTCGGGCCGCTCATCGGCATGGTCACTTTCACGGTGGATCTCGGTACCAACGCCGTGCTGGAGACGGTGAGGGCCGTCCAGGCGGACTACCTCGACAGCCTGCCTCACCAGGCCTTCCCGCTCGCCGCCCTGCATCGGTCACTCGGCCTGGGCACCTCGCCTCTCTTTAATACTGGTCTGTCCTTCCAGAAGGGCGAGGACACGGACAGCAGTGAATCCTCCGGCCTTGTTCTGGATTATGTTGACGAACAAGATGCTTCCGAGGTGAGTTGGTCACGACACATTAGTGCTTTCATATATATATATATATGTGTGTACATGCTTGAATTCTAGACAGTACGGCTAACTATCTCGCAGTACGACGTGTCCATCCGCGCCGTCGACACCCCCTCGGCCCTCAGGATCGAGCTGGACTGCCGTTCCAACTGGGCAAACCCAGGCGGAACACGCACGCTCCCGCCCAGACGCCCCCGCCGTGCGCGCGTGGGACGGCGACCTCACCTACGGCCAGCTCGAGACCGAGGCCTCCCGGGTCTCGCGTCGTCTGCGGCGCGCCGGCGTCGTCGGGCTCGGCGCCAAGGTCCCCCTGTGCTTCGAAAAGTCGAAATGGGCCGTCGTCGCCATGCTCGCCGTCTTGAAGGCCGGCGCCGCCTTCGTCCCCCTGAATCCGTCCCAGGCCTCGGACAGGCGTTAGCGGGTGCTCGTTCGGACTCGGGCGCGGGTCGTGCTCGTCTCGGCGCGATACTCGAATCTCGACGTCGGAGCCGATCGTCTCTTTCAGAACATGACGAGCCCGGCATGGCGCCACAAACCCCCAGTTCGACTGCGTACGTCCTCTTCACTTCCGGCAACACGGGGCAGCCCAAGGGGGTCGTCGTGTCGCACCGGGCCATCAGCAACAGTTGCTACCACCACTGGCTTCGCATGGGACACGGGACCGACACCCGCACGCTCCGGTTCGCCGCGTACACCTTTGACGCCTCCTGCTACGACATCTTCACCACGCTCGTCTGGGGCGGCGCGGTGGCCACCCCCTCCGAGGACCAGAGGCTCGGCCGATTCAGCGAGGCGATGGACGAGATGAAGGTCAACACGGCCGCCGTGACGGCCTCGGTCACTGGCAAGTGGTCCTGGCACGGCTCGACGATGCCCTCTTGTTTGATACCGTCGACATGGGCGGCAACATCAACGACGCCTCCCAAGCGCAGTCCGCTTGGTCAACACAGCGCAGCCTTGAGCCCAACAGCAGCAGCGGCTACTACTACTTTACGCCCTTTACGTCCTTTACGCTCCTCTGCTACGCTTCCAGCGCAAACTACCTTATAGGCTACCTATCCTACGCGCAATACAACGGCGTCTACTTCCTGTCTATTGTCGCCTCTCTAGTTAACGCCTACTAGGACCGCCTGCTAGCCCCCTTTGTCGACTTCTCCGTCTACCTCGCCTACACCTGACAACAGGAAGCACGCCCTATCGCGTACTGGCGCCGCGTCCTCGACGTCTCGAGTCCCACCAGCATAGGGCGCGCGCTCCGGCACGGAGCGTCGTCGCCGCCTGGCACGAAACCATTCAGGGTCGAGGCCAGCCGTGTCATTCCCACGCCCCGGCTCCCCGCCGGGCTGACGCTGGCCACGCTCCTTACCCCGTCTTGGGCCGCCATCCTCGCGCGCCTGACAGACAGCCGAGAGGTCGTCTTCGGCCGTGTTGTGGCGGGCCGCAACGCCGGCATCCCGGGCGCGCAGGACGTCATGGGGCCCTGCATCAACACCATCCCCGTCAGGTTGTCCGTCGTCCCGACGTCACCTTTGCCGGAAGGCACCATGACCACGGCGGAGAGCCACCTCCGAGGAGTCCAAGACCAACACGTCGCGATGGGCGAGGCGGACTCCCTCGGCCTCGCGGACATCATCCGGCACTGCACGACCTGGAGGACTCTTGACCCGGCGGCGGCCCTGGACTCGGTGGTGGAGCACTCGAGCCTCGACGCGCGTCCGGCGGCCTTGGACCTTGATGACGGAGGGGGGAGGGTGCACTGGTTCGAGCCGGATGCCGTGCCCGAGCGGCTGGTGGTGACGTCCGCGCTCGAAGGGGGGAAGGAGGAGGAGGAGGAGGGGAGGGGGACGACGCTGACGGTGAGTACTGGTGGTTATGATATCACGGGTGTTATAGAACGGTCATTAGTATTTTTATCTAATTCCCTTAATCTTGTTTGGTACTAATTATGGGCATCTCACTGGTTACGAGGCGTCGTTTGTTTTGCAATGGTCTCGTTCTACAGACTATGATTATCACGAATGAATCCCCTTACTTTTGCGCTTTCAATCTAAAGCCAAGCAAGCCCCTCTCTCGGCGTATACTCGAGAGTGAAGATCGTGACATTTGGCGTGAGATATCCCGTCCGCGAGTCAGGGCGGCGGCCACGAGGCAATCAGACTTCCCATCTAGTTCAGCTCCTTCAAATGAATAAATAAAAACCCCGAGTTCGCGAAAAGGGGGGTTGAGTGGGCTCTACTAACACCAGAGCAGCCACATCACAATCCATTATCCATTCCATCCAGAGTTGCCATATCAGTCCAATAACCATCATCCAAATTGACATGACAAACAAAACGGGTAAACCTTGCCCGCCGGCGGGCCTGAACCATCCAGACAAGACCGTTCAACCGGGGATTTAGAGTTTGGGGGGGGTCATCATTTCGTTTCAAAGGGGGTCGTGCCCAACGGCGGCGCCGATTCAAACCATGAAATGGACAATAGAACAGCAACAAGCTCAGCTTGGGGTTGCGATAGGCACGACGCGCGATCAGCAACAAGCACAAACCACCTTCCCAGGCCTTTCCCGGGGCAGGGCACCGGGGGAAATGCCGTTTGCTTTCCGTCCACACGCCCCCCCCCCCCCGATTGACTGGGAGGTCCCTCATCGATATGTCTAGGCGGCTGCAGTTGCTCCTCGAGGGCAGCCGCATCACTCACCGATCCCCAGAGACGGCACCCCGGACGGCAGGGGGCCATGAACAGCGCCGACGTCATGTTTTGCTTATCACAAACGACTACAAAACCACGACGACGCAAGAACTGGCGATCGCGGAGCCCATAGGCTGGCTGTCGTCAATGGCCCAGGGGGGGGAGAGGGACTCTCGAGTCAGTGAGACCGCGGCCGGAGGACGGACGTGGGACGCAAGGAGTCGGAACTGGCAGGGCGGCGGTTGTTTGTCCATCTCGATTACTGTCGATGGAGGGGGGGGGGG
>PUHP01001308.1:0-12605 GCA_006783085.1 Colletotrichum shisoi | reverse complement strand
GTAATAGCTTTTATTAGGAGGTAGTATTACTAGGGACTAATAGGGGATTACTAATAGTAGGTTTAGGGGTTATATTCCCTATTATTGTTGTTAATTTAGATTATCTTAATAGTTCCTTAGTAAGCTTTACAACCCTTTACTAGAGGGGGCTTACTACAATATTAACTACTACCTAGATCTAGGCTTCTAATATGTCTTAGGGGCTTTATACGTCTATAGTATAAGTACGTAGTAAATTAGTAGGGTACCAGAGGGGTACTAGTAGGTTAGTAGAGTGTAGATATGTAAGGGGCGTAGCTGTTGTTAGTTAATAATAGGGGTGCCTTAATTAAATGTATCTACACTAAAGAGGGGAAGAAGGAAGAATTTGTAGTCTGGCTGCTCTCTAGGGGGTGAGCGGCGGCCCACCAGGTGGGTCGCCGCCGGCAGAAGGTTGTTCCGTGCGTGGGTTCCACCCATGCTCATCTTCTGTGGCAAAGCCTGTGACATTAAACTATATTTACTACTACCTTACTATAAAGAGTCTAGCCCTATAAGGGGTATAGTACTGTAGCTAATAGTATCTTAGCCTTTAGCGTAGGCGTATATACGCTATATACTACTAATTAACTTATAATACATTAAAAGGTATGTAACATTAAGCTAACTACTTAATGTCTAGCTATACTTATGTACGTAGGATGCGCCTATATACGTGTATAACTATAGAAGGGCTAGGCCTATAATACTTACTTACTATTATATCTACTATTAGTATTATTATACCTAGGAGAGTAGCTTCTCTAAGACGGTCTATAGCTAACTAAGTAAAGTACTTTATTATAGCTTATAAGTATATTACTAGCTTGTTAGCTTTTATAAATACTTATTTTATATTTAGCCTCTATATAGCGCCTACTAACTATATATAGTTTATTAAAATAGTTTATAAAAGCTATACTATGTTTATTACTATTAATACTATTACTACTACTACTACTACTACTACTATACCTACCTCTACTACGAATAAAAGTTAAAAGCTCTATATTAAGATTTAAATAAGGCTATACCTTATATACCCTCTCTTCTCTTACCTATACCCTATTTATACTTACTACTACTACTAGGCTTCTCTAGCCTTAGTTAATAAGACTAAGCTATAGCTTAAGAACTATATTATTTTTATTTCTATATTTATGATACTTTTTATATATATAGTCTAGGTTACTATTATAAATATTAACTAGGCTTAACTTTACCTTATAAGTATTAAGTATAGTAGCATTATACATAAGCTTAATAGGCTTCTAAGTTATATTTATAAACCCTTTCTAGTAAACTAGTTCCCCAATATAACTAACTACATCCTTAGTTATACTATTTAGCTACTAGAATCTTATTAATCAACTATTCTTACTTACTATCTTTTATTATAAGGGGTAGTTACATATCTATTATATCCTAGTTAGGTAAACAGTTTTATACTATTTATTAAAGTAAGTTAATATAGAATTAGTTATAAATACTATTAGGAATATTAAGTTAGACTATAAGAAGGTTAATTACTTCTATAATAGTATACTTATTATATAACTAGTTTAGTTTATAGTTAAGTTATAAAAAGTAGTAGTTGTATATATTAAGCTATACTTTATTACCTAATTTAAACCTCTTAGCTACGCTATAGTACTTATTTACTACATCTTCTTTATACTATTATATTATAGCTATAGCTACCTAGGCTATATATATTACATCCTTTATTAGTTAGACTAGCTTTTCTACTACCTTCTTATATAGTCTTATCTTAGCGTTATAATCCTTATATACTTCAATAGGTTTTACATAGTAATTATAAGTAAGGAAGAAAAAGCTTATTTTAGTTATAAATACTATATAGTTATAAATTCTATATAGTTATAAATTCTATATAGTTATAAATGCTATATAGTTATTAAATATAAGCTATATAAATAGTAGCTATTATACTTAATTACTTTATAGGATACCCTAAACGCCGTAATTACCCCCTGCCGTAAACCGTAAACGCAGGGCTCAAGGCCGCCTCGCATCCCCACTAAGGGAAGGAGTAAGTAGAATTTCATAATTAGGAGAAGGAGAGATGACTGACTACCTGCAGTCCTTTCACCCCCTTGGACTCTACGTAGTACAGAGTACTACGTACATTAATCATTACAGTTTTGCTCAATTTCCACTTGTTTCATCCCATCTACGTAGATCCACTTCTCCCACGTGGTCGAAATTGCCTAGTGCATTAACCTTGCCTCGTCGAACGAACTGGGGCCTTTTGCCCCAGTGTGCGTGTCGGCGACATACGCACGCGCTATGGCTGCTGTGCCTGCTGACCTCCCATGTTACTATTCGGCTACCCTTTCCCTGGCTTGCGTCCCCTCTGTAATGGAAACAGTGTTGCGCAGGCTTGTTAGAACTCGTATGCATGCTACAACTTACTCAATGTGCTCTTCAAAAAGTGTTTCTACTTGCTCCATCTCGTTGTGTTTCACTCATCACCGTACCTCCGGAAGTTGATAACCAGCCAAGGATGATCGGAACCGGCGTTGAATCCGAACCCGGTTTGGCTCATGTCGAATGACGAAATGTAGTGGCTGGCTATCCGTGAGAACTCTCCAATCATCCTTGATGCTCCCTGCCCAAAAGGACCATCCCTCAGCACGTCAAACGGTACATCTTCATTCCAAAGAATCCCGCACTCCGCGTTGTCTCCACAGTCTCCCAGTTCCTAATGCCCTTTCTATTGCTGATAAGGTTGCTTTGTTTGTAATCGAGCGGTACTTGATATGTAGCAGGCGTTTGCCACCGAGGAGCAGGAGCACCAGGAGAGCGCGCGCGCGCGAGAGGCTTAACAAGGTCAAAACTTGGAGACGGTGAATGACGGATCCTCGCTGACTGACGGGCGCAGTACACCCCATGAGCAATAACTATCGGAAATCGAACCGGCGACGTTCGGAGGCTCGGGTGTGATCCGGCCCCGATCAAAGTGGGGCTGACAAGGTCCATCTGCGAAGAACTGCAATAATAACAGTGGAAATGTTGCTACGAAATCGAGTACAACGTGCTGCAGTGAGATTCATAATCATTGCTGAGATTCACTTACCCGCCTGTAATAGGTTATACCAGCAGTAGCGGAAGGGTGTAGCGTGTAGTTTAGGGGTATCTAGGAGTCCAAAGTACAACACAAATACAACCTGTTGAAGCAAAACAGGTTCCTCACCAATCCACTACCCACATTGACCGTTTAGACTTTAGATAAGTATAGACAGAGTACCTGAGTAGACACAAGGAAGAGAGCAAGGCAGTACGGATATATGCGTACTAGAAAGAAGCCCCCCTCTCCTTGCCATGTGGAACGGGCTGTTGTTGTATTGACCAGGACATCGACAGATTGGCAAAACGATAAAAATACATACAACACCGGGCATTCGCTGGTCGTCACCGACCCAACTACTAATCCGGCCCTCATTGGCTTATCTATGGGAGAGCGGACGGGATCCCGAGTTTTCCAATGGGTATGGTCGTATGTGACATACCGCGCTCTCCGGAGAATATAAGAAGGCTGACTCTAGCCCGGTGCAGTTCTCTCCTCCACAACCACAACCACAACCACAACCACAACCACAGCCACAGCCACAACCACAACCCGCTCACGCTCACTTGTGCGGCTCGCTGTACACATAGCTGAAGGCGACCGGCGACCTAAAGTTGGGCGCCCTGTTGCTGTGCGTGCCGAGCAGCTGCACCATCGTGTACCGGCTGTCGTCGCACGCGCCTGCGGCGTTGCTGGTCGCGTGGTACGCGATCCACGTCTGGTCGCCCGCGGGGCTGCTGAAGAAGCTGTTGTGCCCCGTGCCGAAGTGCCTGTTGCCGCTGCCGAGCACGCACCCGTCGCCCTTGGCCCACGCCGCCGGGTCCGTCGGGACCCTCGAGCCGTCCCACGTCAGCAGCCCGAGGCAGTAGCTCGCGCTGTAGGCGATGTACGTCCGGCCGCCAAAGTAGAGCGCCGCGGGCCCCTCGTTGACCGGGTGCGAGACGCGCTCCCAGGCCTGCGTGGGCTGCGAGATGAGCGAGACGGCGCCCGAGGTTGAGACGTAGTCGGCGTTGAGCTTCTGAATGCAGATGGACTGGTACGCGGCGCCGTGGAAGCACGAGTACATGAGGAACTCGCTGTGCTGCGGCGTGCGCAGCACCGAGGCGTCGATGGCCCACTCGTCGGGCCTGATGCGGCCCACGTAGGTGTACGAGTCCCACGGGGTCGTGCCGCCTGTGATGATGGGGTTTTCAGTCAGTGGCAGGGTTCATGTCGTACACATGTCCGTGTGTTTGTGTGTGAGAGAGGAAGAGGGGAGAGAGATAGGCGAACAGAAACATACCCCGCAAGACGTGCATCCGCTGGTTGTCGAGATTCGCGCTCCCGCCCGCCGTAAAGTAAATATACCACCAGTTGCCCAGCCAGTGCACCTCGGGGGCCCAGACGTTGCAGCAGCGCGAGGCGTTGGACGACGAGTAGACGACCTTCCTCGCCGCCGTCTTGAGGCCCTCGATGGTCGTCGACCGCGCGATCTCGACCGTCGACCACGTCGTCGACAGGAGGTAGTAGTACCTATCGCCCAAGTACGTGATGAAGGGGTCCGAGCCGCCGGGCCGGCGGATGGGGTTCGTGAAGGCCGAGGCGAGGGGCGCCGCCGCGAGGGCCACGAGGAGGGAGGTTAGCGCGGAAAGAAGGCGTGGGAGGCGCATCGTGGCGGCTCGTGGGTCCCGAGTTCGTCCTTGAGTTCAAGAGGCGAAGATGGATGGTGGG
This sequence comes from Colletotrichum shisoi, assembly GCA_006783085.1. Lineage (NCBI taxonomy): Eukaryota > Fungi > Ascomycota > Sordariomycetes > Glomerellales > Glomerellaceae > Colletotrichum > Colletotrichum shisoi. The sequence goes on along the minus strand of PUHP01001308.1, from coordinate 7,786 downwards.
TCATCCCGAGAAGGAAGGCATAGGGGTCGCTTTTATCGCTTTTCGGATCAGTCAAATAAAGGTGAGAGAGACCGCGGGAGCGACGGTACAGGACCGCTTGAAGCTTCCGACTCCGAGGCCCATTGTCCCGGTGTTGTATCATGCATGCATGCCAGCCCCGTGGAAGCGAGCCATCCAGAAGGCTGTCACTCCGTCATCCCCCCTCGACGGTGTAGCTCCAATCCAGATCCAGTTGTCGTCAACAAGGTGGTGGTGGTGGTGGTGGTGGTGGTGGTGGCGGTGGTGTTCATGTCCATGTGGCATCCATCAGAGGCCCAACCCCAAAGGGAGTAGCAGTTGTTTAGTGTCGCTTTCGTGGTGGATAACGCACACCATCTGTCAAAACAACCCCCGGCGTGCACCGGATCGCAAAGTCAAGGCTCGGAACCGCAATATCAAGATGGGGACGGCGGATTGGTGGGATTCGCGGCCGTCTCCTTGCCGGAGCGGGGGGGGGGATGGGAGGGAGTGTTGTCGATGCCACCACGCCGTTGAAGAGGACCATGGACCCTACTTCATTCTCATGTGGCCGGCAGATGCGGATGCTGCTGGATGACCGGGACACCAGCAGCAGCTGGGTTTCATGCAGGTATGCATGCATCTAGACCTGGAGGGGCCGACGGACGTCGAATCTTAAATTCTCCGGGGGGGAATTAAGCTCAAGTCAACCGTCGGCGTCCGGGGGTCCCCGGCGATTCGGGACGATGTAGAAGTGACGATATTGCGAATGATTGGGCCGCTTGACACAGCGGCAGCCTCTTCGCGCCAGACGGCCAGCAGGTATACCGACAGTGGTGAGTTGGATTACAGACCAGGACCAGGGCACAGAGTCATGTGAGACTTTATCGACCGTGTTACCCAGAGCGGAGAGCCGGGCTGTATAGCTGACTGACTGTCCATGTGTTGGTTGATGCTTGCTTGGGTGGACGGGAGGCGTGAGCTGTGATACGGCCGCTACAGGGAGACATGCTAGCGACTCGGACTTTCGGGCCAAACAGGTTTGTCTGTCTGGGGGATGGAGTGCGCCTAGGTCAGAATGAGCACTTGCTCTTATTTCGACTTGTTTATGTATTTGCTCTCTCCTATCTTTTCTTCCAAAGGGTTGTGGGGTCGAGGCGAGGATCGCCAAGTTGACTTGGTGTATGAGATACTGGAGAATCAACACGTCCATTGCTAAACTCATGACGTGGTGCCCACAACCACTCGCTTTACATCTGGCATGGAGAGTTCACGAGCGGTTGCGTTTTCTCTCCATTCTCCTGGTATCCTCGGTGCAGTGGTGTGGACTCGCCTGCCTTGAAATTATGTCGCATTCGTGAGTGCGTGTGGCTGGGGCCATCGCTCTATATATATGTATATATATAGCGTATGCCATCATCATTAGATCCTACTCTCCTTCTCGTCCTTCACTCCGAGGTATCGTGTTTTCAAAGACAATTACGCTGTCGTTGTTGGATGGTATCATTCCGTCGTTTCGGCGGTGCTGCGTCGCGAACGTCTTCTTCTTCCTCCTCTCCCCCTCCTCCTTTTCCCTTTGGTCCAAAACCAACACAAAGATCCCGGGACTGCAAGGTCTCCTAAATGTGGCCCTTTCCCACAATCTGTCGTTGTACTTCAATCTCCCCGCTGTCGGCGGTGAAACGCCTCTCCAGCACCCATCTCATCTCGCCGCTGTCCTCCTCCTTGATGTACGAGATGCTATCGGCGGATCCCTTGTGTTTGTGGCCCATGCTAGGTCTCCGCTGCGGCGTGGGGTCCGTCCGAGGCACCAGGTTCGGATGCATCGCCGTGTCCGGGCTCTTCATCCACAGGCCAGAGTGGGAGATACTGTTGGAGATGGACATACCATCCATCTCGTCAGTCTCCAGCACCGGGTCGAACGCGGCGCTGTGTGTGAAGTGGGGCGAGTTCATCACCACCGAAGGGCTTTGATTAAGCGGAGGGAGTGGAGGAGGGGGGGACCCGATGGTCGGCATGGACATGGTGAGCGTAGGAGAACCCGACGTGCTGCCCGCGTCCGACGAGTCCATGTCGCGGCTGCGAACGGAGAAGGACGAGTTTTTGCGAGCATGGCCGTGGATCCCCAGGATGTTGTTGCTGCTGGGCCCCGGGCCCCAGGGGGAACTTCCTCCTTCACCCCTCTCGGACCTGGGGGAGCCCTCGCGACTTGATACGAGGCTGGCCTGCGATCCACCCCACGCCTTGGATCGGAGTCTCATAAGCGCCGACAGGCTCATGTTGTCCTCGCCATCGGCCATCATGGCGAGCTGGGCCAGACCGGGACTCTGGAGACTCGACGGGCCCGACGGGCCCGACCCCAGGGGGGGAACGGCGAGGCTCATAATCGAGTTACGGTTGGAGTACTCGGATCGTTCCGTAATGGGCGTGAGGTTGGGCTCCCGTGATACTATCCTGCCCGACTTGCTTCGAGACACGCCCGACGGCCCAAAGAAGCCGCCGTTGGCGTAGGCAAATGGCTTCTCGTCCGACCCGTTCGAGCTGTCTCTGCTGTGGCGTCCTCCTTCGATGGGCGCCGAGTAAAATCCAAACTCCTGACCATACCACCCGTCCGAGTCGTTGGCAAGGGCACTGGCGTTTGCCTCCGCAATGAAGTCGTCGTAGTCGACATCGTAGTCGTCAAGGTCTTCGCGGAACCCGCCTTCGTCGTAGTCGTCGTAGTTGTCATAGCCGCCATAGGCGTCGGCGTTGTCGTTGTCTTTGTCGTCGTCTTCGTCGTCATTGTTGTCGTCGCCGTGGGGCAGGCTGTGTGAGGACTCGACACCGGGCGACATGAGCTCGCTTGGAGGCGGTGACGAATCCCGTCTGAATCTGCCGTTGGCGGCAGCCTCACACGCCGCAGCAGCGAGAGCGGTTTGGTATGCCTCTATCTTGTCCTGCCCCATTGTCGAAAAACTCGAAGTCATGACGGAGGATTCCTGGCCGTGAGCCAGGACCTCGTTGGCCCGTTTGGATTCCTCGACGGAGGGGGCTGCTGGCATGCTGACGCTCAGAGAAGTGTGAGCTGTCGATTGCGAGGCATTGGACTGTGCAGAGAGCCGCGACGTGCTGTCGGAAACCCTCTTGCTGTCTTCCGGGACGGCAGCGGCACTGTCTGTAGCGGCGTTGGTGTTTTGAGTGCTGTCGCCCCGAGTACTGCCTTCTTTTGTGCCGTTTTCATGAGCAGCAGCAGCGGCTCGGGCAGCCTGAGCGGCGGCAAAGGCGCCAGGAATAGGCCGGCCGTATCGATCTGTGTCGTCCAGGTCAAAGAGAGACTCGTCAAAGTGGGAACCGTCACCCTCCCCTGCAAACTCCAATTCGTCAATGAGGCCGTTGTCAAAGTAGAGATCATCCTTTCTCGGGGGTGAGAGAGGAGCAGGCGACAGGTGCTGGATCTGCTCGTGCAACGATCCGTCCTGCGGTTGCGCATCGGCAATATCCATACCCGCAATGGCAAGCCCGGCGACCGGATCTGTCGTCGTCGTCGTCGTCGTCGGGGATGCATTCTGGTCGGAGGGCAGACCAGGCGACAAGGCTTGGTCGATGTTGGGCGTCTCCGAATAGGCGAACCCGATCACCTTGCCGTCGGCATCCCTTGGGGTCGACACCAGACCGGCGCTGTGCGGACTCGTCAGTGCCGATGGAGGGTTCGATCGCTTGAAGACGAAGCCAGCAAAGTTCTCCTGATCATTGTCGGGGTCATGTTCGGCATCCTCATCCTCATCCTCAACCTCGACCTCGGGTACCGCATCGAGACCCAAGGGGTCATTCCCGGCCGCGTTGAAGTCCTCCTCCCCAGCGTCGAGACCCAAGGGATCCGTGCCTCCTGCGTCAAAGTCCTCCTCGTATCCGTAGTCGTCTCCAAAATCGTTACTCAACGGGATCGGCTCTTCGAAACCGTCGTCCTCCATCATGGCGTCGTAGTCAAAGTCGTCGTCAAAGTCGTCGTCAAAGTCGTCGAATCTGGAATCGCGGTTCTGCCCGGGCTCGGGGTCGGATGTCTTCCTCTCCAGCTCACGCTGACGATGGCGTTCCTCAAGGAGCTTCTCTTGCTTTGCGGCACCAACCATGTCGAAACTGAACCTGGAAGACGTACTCTTCATGTGACGGGGCACCGAGGAAAGGACGTCTTGTCCGGACACGGAGGTATGCCTCGAGGGAGCAGCTCTGGTGGAGGGCGTTTTCTTGGACAGGACCGACGCGGCACCGACAGATGGCTTTCTGGAGACGACGGATGCAGAGCTGGAAGAGGGTGCCGTATCGTCTTTTGGCGGGACTTCAGGGAGAGGTTTCGACTCGAGGTTCAGGCTACTTCTCGCCTTCATTGACGCGCTGCCAGAGTCGGGCAGCGGCTGTGAGGCGATGCTGACGGAGCCCGAGCGGCCAGAGTCAGACGCACTGCTCGCGTTCCTCGCATGCTGAAAGGCGTGGGCTTGCGCGGGTGCGGTGCTTTCCCTCGAAGACGTCTGGCCCAAGTCGAGCTTTTCTTCGGGTATGGGTGGTTGCGCCTTGCGAGCGGGCGTGGGCACTGCGGCGGGGCTTGGGCCTTCGTTGTTCGGGAGGCTCCGTCTCGGTCGGGGAGCACTGAAGTCGTGTACTCGGGTGCCTCGAATGCGCGGATCGTAGGTTGGTTCGCCCAGCTTGTTGCCCCCAAGCGGCAGGGGCGTCAGGTCGGGGGCATTCTGGCTTGTTTTCCTCCTCGCAAGCAGCGTGGACATGGGGTTTTTCAGAAAAGGCAGGCCCTTCCTGCCCTTGGGGGCATGGGCGGTATGATTCGCCATGCGCACGGGTTCGCTCGAGAGTCTCGTTCCCGCGGGGCGTCGTCCAGTGGTGGTGGCAGCATTAACCTGAGGTTGCGGGGAGCCCTGGGAGTGCCCTAGGTGATGGAGATCGGTCGGGGTCGCAAAGGAGGAGCTGGCATGTTTTGACGCCTTCGTAGGCTGGGGTGGAGGTCTAGTCGGAGGGGCGGCGGTGTCTATGGGCGGCGGGGCGGGCTTCGACCTTGCCAATTGACTTTCGGGGGTGGGGTGAACGATGGCGGAGGCCGAGGGGGGGGAGGCGGTGGCGGAGGCACCAGTCAGATCTGGTGATAGGGATAGGGCCGCCATTTGTTGTTTTTGTTGCTTCTGCTGCTCCTGCTGTTCGCGCTGGTACTTACGCAGGGCCACGCCGCCGAGGAAGCCCGAACCGGGATTGTAGGGGGAGCGGGCTGACGGAGGGGGAGGCGGCGGGTGAGGTTTTTGAGTATTGGGCTCCTGCGTCACTTTCGCATCGGCGGGCGGATGGCCAAGCGGGGATTCGGAGCCGGACGAGGCGACGCGGGCAATTGGTGGTAGGGTGGGAGGCAGCGAGGAATTGGGCGTGGTCGAGGGCTGGGGCCGAACGGCATGGCTCAAGGCGGCATCTTGAGCGAAGGGAGACTGATGCTGCTGCTGCTGCTGCTGCTGCTGCTGTTGTTGTTGTTGATGTTGATGATGATGATGATGAAGCGAGGGGTCCCAGAGGGCCGACTGTGAGGGGTGTTCGGGGCTGGGCGAGGTGGGATTCGACGACTGCCCCCGTCGGTGGATTCGAAGATGGGAAAACATGGCTGCGAGTGCCGCGATTTGGGATGGATGGATAGTTCAGGCGTGCGGCGTGAATCGAGATGGGACCCAAGGGAGGGCGCAGGGGTGGCGGGTAGTCGCAGGGTGGTGGGAGGCAGACACTATTGCGGGATAACGAGCGAAGGGAGGGAAGCTGGATGTCTTGAGTGTCGGGTCTCTGGGTGGACGACTGGGCGAGGGTCGTGGGGAGGGTGTCGAGTGCCGAGCGGACGACGTCAACAGCGTCTGTCTTCAGCCGCGAGAGTGAGACGGCGCGATCATCTCCTTGCAGTCATAGTCCGTCTGGGAGCTGGTGGGTGTCGGTGTTGGTGTTGATCAATGTCGGCGTCTGACGTCTGGCGTGAAGCGTGATGCGTGAACGTGGGGGGGAAGAGTTGAACCTTGAATTTGGATGTCTTGATGGTGTCGCAAGCTTGAATGAATGATGTCGAAAAAGAAAAGACCCGTCAGAAGGGCTGTGGAAGACTAGGCACGAGGCAAACGACTGGCGGGAGGAGTTTGTCGGGTTGGTAAGTTGGTGAGACGAGGGTGGGAGGAGGAAAAGGAAAAGAAAACGGGCAGACAAGTCATCCAAGGTCATAGTTAGTAGGTAGAGTGCGTGCTGGGTAGGTAGCAGTACGATACCTACTGCACCTAATTATTCTTGCATCGCATGTGAGTGACATCCGCCATCATGGCATCATCCATGGACCATGCCAGCCAGAGCTCCAATTCCCCGGTCCAAGACCATGCCAACCACAGACTCACAAGGTTACATACAGTACTATGGTATCCGGCCGAAGTTGTATACCCTTGCTTAGGTATTTTCCATCCACCCCTATGCTTACCCCCCTACTAATTTAGGTTTAGCTAACATTTGCAGTACTTCTGCCAGCCTGTTGGCCTATTAGTGAAATTTCCTCCTATCCATTAACATCAACACCAACACCAACACCAACACTAACACCAACACCAACACCATCACTATTGTTGAATTGACAGGGGTGATTTATAAGGGTCAAAAGTGCGTATTTTTTGATGTATTTAAGTAACTTATACGTTGCCCTTGCGCCTAGCCTTTGCCCATAACTTAGCCTGTAGGAACCCCTTTCCTAGGTGCCTAAGGCCTCTACAAGGCCTACTACCCAGGTTAAAACCTATAGTAGTCCCCTCGTAAGCGCTAATAGGCTAGGCTAAGATCAGGCTAATAACTCTATAACTCTAAGGCGTATAGAAAGTACCCTCTAAAGTACCCTATAATCTAATACACCCCCTTAGGAAAGGCCTTCTTATTAGCCCTTATAGCTTTATAGCTATAAAGGGTAATGTCGGATCGGAAGCAGCACCGGAACACAGGATTAATCCGGTTCCGGAAGGAAAGTAGGTAAGCAAGGTAAAAGTGGGACGGCGCCCAGCGCTGGCAAAAGTAGGGCAGCAACAGCCTACACTTTCGCCTTGGCAGGCGCGCAGGCTATAGTCTATCTTAGATTATACAAGCCTAGTTACACCTATAAAGTTATTACTAAATCTACAAATAACCTTATAATAACTAACCTTAAGCTATCTATAATATTAAACTAATACTAATTAGTAGTATCTTTAGATATTACAGATTAGTAAGGTTAATTATTATTCAGAGATAATAGTGAGGGTAAAATCCCCCTGTTGTACTACCTAATAATTGTCTATAGTAGTTTAGACTAGCTAACTTTTATTACGTCTATTACGCTATTCCTAATAGCTTTATAAACGATAATTAAGGGTATAGTTTAACTACCCCTTAATTAGCTATCTAGCAGTTAGGAATACCCTCACTTTTATCTATTTTAACCTCTTTGNAGCTAACTTTTATTATATTTATTATACTATTCCTAATAGCTTTATAAATAATAATTAAGGGTATAGTTTAACTACCTCTTAATTAGCTATCTAGTAGTTAAAAATACCCTTACTTTTATCTATTTTAACCTCTTTATTAACAGATTAAATAACCTCCTTAATTTATTACTAAAAAACACCTCCTTCCTTACGTTAAGTTATATTATATAAAATTACCTCTTACCTTCCTTTACCTTTTACCTACCCTATCTAACCTTAATTAACTTTACTTATTAACTATTAAGTTAGGATTTTCTTCCTCTATTAAACCCTTTATCCTTTATTAA
>PUHP01001305.1:0-11770 GCA_006783085.1 Colletotrichum shisoi | reverse complement strand
TTAAAGGTATTATAAGATCTAGTAGGCTAAGGCTAACCTAATCTAGTAATAGCTTTATTAGCATAGAGTCATTTATCTTAGGCTCTAGGAGGGGAAATTAACGCTTTATCTTATCTATAGGGACCTTACTAATCTATAGTTAAGTAGTTAAGTAGTAACTTATAAGGTTAACTACTAATTGGTATCAGATTTATAGGTTATATAAAGTTGTAATAAATAGACTTATTATAAGGGTATATTTATATTTTCTAGTAGCTTAATAAAGGAAGGATCTATCTAAAGGTATAGTCTGTAGTTACTAATTTATATAGTGAGGAAGGGAGGAGGTAAGGGATGAATCCTGACGCTCTGATTGGTTAGATCTATCCCTTCGACTAGGGCCTACCTTCCAACGCAACGGCTGTTTGGCGGTTGGTAGATCCGATCGGAGAATCTATAATCCAGCCGGCTCCACAATAATCCAAACACCTAAAATGCCTTACTACCCTCCGCTTAGCCTAATTAATATTCTAATAATATCTAACTTATTAGCTCTTTAAGTAATAAAGCCTTTAAAAAGCTTTATAGTAAAGGCTTATAAGCTTTTTTGAGTAAGGAGTTATCTACAAAGCTTATTTATATTAGAGGTAATATTACTATGTCTTATTCTAGTAAGGCTAGGATAGAGGGGGTAAGATAGTAAAGGTTAATACTATAGTACTTAACTTAAGCTAATATAAAGTAACTAATCTAAAGGNATATATAAGTATATAAGTTATATATCCCTTAATAGATTATTACTCCCTATAAGCATTGTTAGTAGTTCTATTAAGGGACCTAGTTTAGGAGGTAGGGCTTCAAGCTAAAGGTCTTTAGCTAAGGAGGCTAGTATAGTATTAGCTATAAGGTTATTATTCCTATAGCTATTTTAGTTTCTTAAAGATAAAGATATTATTATAAAAGATCCTAGATCTTATATAGTACTTTTACAAAAATTTTGCAATTTTATAGTTAAGGTATTTACCTAGTTATACTACTAGATGTTACTATCTTTTAGTCTAGTAATGCTAGGATAGAGGGGGTAAGATAGTAAAGGTTAATACTATAGTACTTAACTTAAGCTAATATAAAGTAACTAATCTAAAGGTATATATAAGTATATAAGTATATAGATTAATAGTAATTTATACTATAAGAGAGTATTGCTATATAAGGTAACTAGCTACTATATTAGTATTTATATAACTACTAGTATAGTTCACCTAGAATAGTAATATCTACCCCCTAAAAGAAAAAGTATTAAACTAATATACTAAAAGTATATAAAGAATCCCTAAATACCTATAATACTCCTTTAGTTCTTTATAAAGATTCTTACTTCTCTATTCTTCTTTTAGGTATTAAAGTATTAGTTTAATATTATAGATGGTTAAAGGTTAGTTATTATAAGGTTATTTATAAATTTAGTAATAACTTTATAGGTATAACTAGGCTTGTATAATCTAAGACAGATTATAGCTTATATACTTACTAAGGTAAAAGTATAAGCTATTACTACTCTACTTTTACTAGCGCTAGGCGTTACCCTACTTTTACCTTACTTACCTACTTTCCCTCTAGAACTAAGTGAATCTTATATTCTAGTACTAATTCTAATTTAATACTAGCAACTTTTTCACTATAGTAAAAAGTACTCTTTTTTATACTAAACTAGTAAAATTAGCTTAAATTCTTTAAAATTTAATAAAAGTAAAAGTAATTATTTTTATAAGTTATATGGTTTAGCTATATAATCCCTTTAATTTAATCTTTTATTTTAGTTTTATAACTACTATTATTTATCTTCTTTTCTACTATACCTCCCTAGTTACCATATATTAAGTCTAATTAACCTAACCTTTTATTTATACCTTAAGGTTATTGATAGTAACTAATTATTTAAGTACTTTATTTAGGTTTACCTTAGTTATAGTATTAGTAAGGTTATCCCTCTTATCAATCTATCTAACCTCTATTCGCTTCCTTTTCTTACATAATTATCTAAAGGCTATAATATCTATTATAAGCCTCTTCTTATAAGTAGTTTTAAGCTTAACAAAGTACTTATATAGGGGGTATAAGTTAGTATATATAATAGTAGTAAGTAAGGGTATTTATTACTTCCTTATAATTATACTTATAGTAGTTAAGATAGTAATAGCTAAGTTAGTATTAGTAACTATACTATATACTTCTAACGCTAGTATACTTTATATAACTCTTTTAGACTTAGTTACGCCATAATAAATAACGTTACTATTAATCTTAAAGGTACCTTTTTTATTATTAACTTTCATATTAGCTAATAGAATAATATAATTGATCTATAATAATAAATTAGTATTATTCATAAAGGATTTATTAATAAAAATAAACCTCTTTATTATTATAAGATTAAAGGGGACATAATTAAGACCTTTATTAATTAACTTCTTCTACTACTTAACTTAGTAATTAAAGGCTTTAATTTCTACTAGACTTAAGTAGTAAGGGTTTAGAGTATAGCTAGAAGTAGAAAGAGTTACACCCTTAACAAGCAAGGTATACTCTTCTTTAAAGGAAGATTAGTTATCCTAGAGGTTCTAACCTTATAAATAGAGATCCTTTAATAACACTATAACAACCCTAGATTAGGATATATAAGTACTATAAAAATATTAAAACTAGTTATAAGGAAGTTCTACTAGGAAAACATTAAGAAGTTAGTATAGAACTATATATAGAGTTACTAAGTATATTAGAGCGTTAAGATCCTATAACATAAACTATATAGCTAACTACAACTACTCCTAATACTAGCATACCTATTCTAGGAGATCTTAATAGATTTTATTATAAGGCTACTACTAAGCTTTTATAGAGATGGCGGTAAATATAACTACATCCTAGTTATTATATATAGGATAATAAAGTTTGTAATATTTATACCTATAGTAAAGACGCTAAACACAGCTTAGTTAGCATAGCTTATTTATAGAAAGGTAGAGTGTTGTTTTAGTACGCTAGAAGGTATTATTAGTAATAGGGATAAGTTATTTACTAGTAAGTTCTAAGAGGAATTTGCCTAAAAGTAGGTAATTAAGCGCTAGCTATTAACAACACACTACCTACAAACTAATAGACTAACTAAGTAAGTCTATTAGACTTTAGAGAAGTATTTACGCATCTACGCTAACAGGTTGTTAGGAAGATAGGTAGTATAGTTAGATAAGGTAGAGTTTGCCTATAATAATAGTTACTATACTACTATTAGGATATCCCTAATAATAGCCCTGTATAGGTATTACCCCTAGAGTATAGAGTATATCCTAATAAGTAATTACATTACTATTGCTAGTGTAGAGGAAAGGATTTAATACATAAAGGTAGTTAGGGACTAAGTAGTGTAGTAATAGTAGATTACTATAGAAGCCTAGGTAAAGTACTATAACCAATAGTATTAGCCTAAGGAGTACTACTAAGGGGAGGTTATAGGACTATTAATAAGGAACTTTAGGTTTAAGAATAGAAAGCTAGTACCTTAATTTATCTAAGTTATAATTATAGAAAAGATTAGTACTTAGGCCTACTAGGTATATCTACTAAAGTAGTACTAGAGGATATATAATATCTTCTTAGTAGGCCTTATTAAGCTATAGATAGATTACTAAGGGGATAATAAAAGCCTAGTAAAGCTCCCTAAGCTAGAAGAGGAGCCTAATAAATAGGAAGTAGAGGAAATTATAGCTTGACAAGGATATAGTAATAACTAAAAGTATTTCGTTAAATAAGTAAGATAGCTAGTAGAGTATAATACCTAGGAGCCTCTATACTATCTAGTAAACACCTAAAATAAGGTCTAAAGCTACATTAAGCGTATATAAAAAGCCTATAGAAAATAAAATAATTAATTTTATATAGTATACTATTATTAAGTAATAGGTAAGATTAGCCCTAGCTATTCTAAGAACTAGTAAAATACTATTAAGTTAAAAATAAAAACTAAGTATAACCTATTAATAAACCCTTATTATATACCTATTATTATATAATTAGCTAGGACTACTATAAAAAGTCTAAATATAAATAAAAACCTAAAGTAGGTTAATAAGCTATTAGTAATAGCTANTAACCTATTAATAAACCCTTATTATATACCTATTATTATATAATTAGCTAGGACTACTATAAAAAGTCTAAATATAAATAAAAACCTAAAGTAGGTTAATAAGCTATTAGTAATAGCTAGATATCCTCCTATTTATCTTTAAAATTAGGCTACTTTAAGCCTAAAGCCTTAGTCTTAGCCTTAGCCTCTACTTAGCGCTTATTATACTCTCTAAGATAAGTATATTTAAGGTAAAGAACAGGAAGTATATAGCTAGTAGGGTTAATACCTTTATAATAGTAGATAGTACGTACTACTATAACGCTATTAACGCGTTACTAAATCTTATAGATCTTATATATATTCTTATTAAAATAGGTATTAAGCAAAGTAGCTAAGATAGGTTAACAGCCCTAAAGAAGATTAAAGGACTTAAAGTAATAGCCTACTAATAGAGAAGGAGTAAGGCCTAAAGGGTTAGACTTAGGTGCTAGAATAAGCTAAGGTAACTCTAGCTTAGGGTCCTAAGTAAGAGGACTAAGTACCTTAATAGAGGGTTATAAAGCTAACTCTAACTTAGTATAAAAAGTAAAGTACTCTAAAGTAGAACTTTAAATAGGCTACTTAGGGGAAAAATCCTCCTTAGTATCTAGGGTAGGCATATAGTTAGTAGTTATAGCGTAACAACTACGCTAGTAGATAGATACCTCAACGCTAGGGGAACTAAAGAAAGATTAATAATACTTCTATAACATAGAAACCTTCTTTAAAAAAGAAGCTCCAACCTTAGCGCACTTTTAAGAAGTAGCTATACTAGCACTATAAGTAATAAACGCTAAGCTAGTAATAGTAATAGCGTAAGTAGGAACTAAACTACCTATATAGGCAAGGAGATAAGCGTAGAATATAAGCTACTCCTTAAACTTCTTAAGATTATGCTTATAATTACGAAGATAGTAAATATTATAATAATTATAAATAAGAAACTTTAAGGTTAAGTATAAAGTAATTACCTTACTATTATTATAGATATAAGTAAGCTAAAGCTAATTAAGACGCTTTATAATATTATCTTTATTAGTTAAGATACTAGCCTAGATTAATAGTTAATAATAAAAGCTTATAAACCTATTAGTAATAATACTTATAGTAATTAGAGCTAGAAGGCTTAAATACTCTTAATTAGTAGTAAGCTTCTAAATAGTTATTTACTTAATATTAATACTATAAAGACTACCCAAAGATAGGTTAGTAATATACTAAGTAACCTTAACCTAAGTAGTAGAAAGATACTTAAGGGTAGTAATAATTCTCTAGCGCTTACAAGGTAAAAGGTTATTATTCGCCTTATAAATATAGTAATTAGTAGAGGTATTCTAAGTCTTTTAGGTAATACCCTAGACTTTATAAGGGACCTCAGTATATATTAGTATTAACAAGCTGTTAACAAAAGTAAGGAGATAAAGCCTACTATAAAATACTTCTTATAATTAATAATATATATAACATAGTAAGTAGTATAATTACTAGTATAGCATATAAGCTTATTTACATCTTAATAAAGCTAACCAAGATAATTAATATAGGGAAGGCTATTACTAATAAGCCTAGTAAAACTATCCTTAGGCTTATACTTAGCCTTAATTACGTTTATAATATAGAGAATATTACTTATAATAGGTAATAACTTATTAAAAGAATAGTAATAAGAATAATAAAATACTTAGTTAGGAGTCTAAGAAAAAAGGGAGTTAATTAACAAAAGGTTAATAAAAGCCTATAGGAGAGCATAAAGGGAAGAGAAAATTCTATAAAATTAATAGACTAAGGGGGATTATTAAGGTATATATAAAAAAGGGTGTATTTAAACTAACTACCCTTACATAACAACTGCGTAGAGGACTATTATAGATAGAGGGGGAGGTAATTATTATTATAATAATAAAGCTACTACACTATAGGAGCGTAACGTAGTATAAGGATGTAATAATAATAAAGACGTTAATAAGTATATTTATATAGTAAAGGAATTATACAATAAAGACCCCTACTAGAATTATTAGTAATGTATAGGTAAGTAAACCTACCTAAAAGGCATATTTATAATATCTAAATACCCTTATAGTATTAGCATAGTAATACTAAATAAAGGAACTTTAATCTATACTACTATAGCTTTAGGGACTAAGGCCTAGGAGAGGGAGGTAATTATAAGGGTTTACCTAGGCAATAGGATAGAGATTACCTAGCTCTAGCACACAGGCTACAACCAACCCCTTATCCCTAAAGAACGATTCTTTATGTAGTTAGAATCTTTAAGTAAAAGTTATATATTAGACTTAGACCTATCTTTCTATTAAGAACCCTACCTGGTTAAGTATATTTAGCTACACTCTTATAATTTAGTATTTATAGTCTAGTATTAAGATAAAAAAGGCTCTAAGGTCTAATAGAATTAGAAATTACTATTAGTAGTAGTACTAGCTATAGGAAAACCTACTCTAGCTAATAAAGAGAAATATAAGGGTAGAATAGTTATTAATATTAGACTACTTAATATCGAAGTACTTACTAATACATACCTTATAAAAATATAAAAGGATGTTATTTTAAGATATACTAAGATAATATATATCTCTATATTTAATACTGTAACGTTCTACTACTAATAGTAAGTATACTTAAGCTTCTAGTAGATATTTACTATTATTACTTATAAGGGATAGTTTATATTTAAATACCTTATTATAAGACATAAAAACTATAACTTCTATATCTAATAATAAATAGATATTATTCTTAAAAATATAGCTATAAACTTATACTATAATAATATTATTATAGCCTCTAATAGTCTAAAGAACTATATTAAGAATCTTAATAAAGTTTTTATATAACTTAGTAAGGTAAATATCTCCTTAAGACCTAATAAATCCTATATAGGATTCCTTATAGTAGTGGTACTTAGTAAGCTAGTTAACTCATTTAGTCTAACTACTATAGCTAATAAACTTAAGGTAATTAAGGTTATTAAATTCCCTAAGATACTAAAGTTATTAAAATACTTCCTAGGACTAGGAAGCTCTCTTTAATACTTTATCCTATAATATACTACTATTACATAACTACTAGAAGTCTATAAGACCCTACTACTTTAGATATATTATAAGAAGGATAAGGATAGTAAGCTAAAGATAGGTAAGGTAGTAAAACTAGCTTATAAGGTATAAGTTATATTAGTTAATATCCTACTACTTATAGCTGAGGAGATTAACTCCTTTAACTAAATAAAATCCATACTAATAAATATACTATACTAACCTACTTCTTACTAATATACTAGCTTTTTATTAAATTTAATACTTTTGTAGATAGTATTAGTATATAGGTTTTTTATATTAAGGATACTACTATAATAACTTAGAACTATAAGTAATACCTACTAAGGAACGCTATTAAACTAATCTTATTCCTCTTATATACTCTTAGTAATATAGAAAAGTAATACTAGTTAATAGAACTAGAGGTTACTAGATGTATATAGACTATATTAAAGTATTAGTACTGGATTAATTTAACTTAGATATAACTAGTTATTACCTTTACTAACTATAAAGCTATTATAAATATATAATTAAGAAAGGTAAATTACATTACTAACTTAATAGCTAGAACTACAGCTAATAAGAAGCTTATTAAAGCTATAAAGTATATTAGTTAGTTTAATATTAAGATCCTTTATAAGCCTAGAAAAGACTATTTAGTACTATACTTAGCTAACTCTTAGCTACTAGTAAGGTTAACCTAAATATACTAGGTATACTTAACTAAATCCTAGATAACTAACTAATAAATATTATACATATAACTAAGATAATTAAAGACTATATACTTTATACTTTACTTATTAATAAGCTAATAGATAAATTAAACTTAGTTAGAAGCCTTATATATATAATACTAGCTTTTAGTAATAAGATTTATTAGGGATACTATAAAGACCTAGTCTAGTAGAAAATACTTAATTTCTTACAACGTAACGCTATACTTATACTATCTAATAGAGTAGACCTACCTTTTTACATTAAGGATAGACTTATCTAGAAAATAGAAATAGATAGTATACTAAATTGACTATATATGCTATAATTATATCTTATAGATATCTTTACTATAATTTATAACAGTAACTACCTCGACTATAATAAGCTTACTGAATTCCTTTAAGGTTTTTATATCTATAATAGCCTTAAGAGCTTCTATTAGTACTTTATATACTACTTTTTATATAGAGTCTACTAAATTTAATAATATAAAGCTTATAGTAATCTTTAACTAATTTTACTACTACTATACCTATACTATACTATTACTATCGACTTTATATTAGTACTCCTAGTAGCTACTAAAGGCTATAACTATATAATAATTAATATAGATAAGCTTTCTAAGGAGCTTATTATAATACTAGGTAAGACTATATATACTATAATATAACAGGGAAAGCTTCTAGCTAAAGTACTTATAAGATCTAACTAGGGATTCCTAAAGGTAATAATTTTAGATAGAGATCCTAAGTTCCTCTTATAGCTATAGATAGCTATATAGAAAGTAGTAGAGATAATACTACTTTATACTATAGCCTACTACCTCTAATTAGATAGGTAGACTAAGTAAACTATCTAAACTATTAAATTAGCTTTTTAATACTACCTCTAAGAACTAGACTTACTAAAGGACTAGTTATAGATTATCCCTAGACTATAACTTAAGTATAACTACATTAAGAATGTATTAACTAATATAGTACTAAATAAGACTATAAAGGGATTTATCCCTAATAATATACTATTTATAATAGTAGATTTTAAAATGCTAGCTAACTATACTAAGCTATAGGTTACTAGACTAATAGTATATAATACGCTTACTATAGCTAGTATAACTATAAAGTACTACTATAATTAATAGTATAAGACTAAATTCCTTAACTAAGGATAGAAAGTCTTCCTCTACCTATATAAAGGCTATAATATACTATAGGTAGTAATACTTAGACTAAAGTATAAATAGAGGTATACTAAACTATTTAAGATTATAGAATATATTAGTAGATTAGCTTACTAACTATAGTTCCTACTATCCTAGAAGATATGTAATGTTATCTTAATTAACTACTTAGAACTAGTACTACTAGCTAACCTATACTATAAAGACCTACGAACTACTCTAGGTAACTAGCTACTTACTATAAGACTACTTATACTATTAAAGATTATATTTAAGAGATAGATAAAGAATAGGAAGTAGTAGCTAATAGCTTATAAAGACTAGCGGTAAGACTATAATAGATAGGTTTTAACTATAGGATTTAATAGGCTACTAAATGTAATAGTAATAAAGAAATAGTAGTAGAAGAATAATTAAATAAGGAAGAATATAATATAGTAACGTAAAACTATAGTAAATATATAATAATAAGAAGAACCTAGCTAGCTAGTACTAGCTTAACTATTTTAGCTAATATAATATTAAAAGATTCTATTAAAGCTACTTTAAAAGATCTACTTTAAAAGTAATAGTTATAACTATACCTACTAACTATAGCTTTTTTAGCTACTAACTTCCTTACTTATAGTAATAGTAGGGTATACCTTCTATATAAGAAGGCTATTATAAGATTTTTAAAGCTAGCCTCCCCTACTTAACTAACTTTTTTCCATTATATTATACTACTTCTTCTCCTTTATACTACTAGTAATAATAACTTTAATCTACTATTACTATTAAAAAATCTTTACTAGTACTATAAAAATACTAGTATAACTATTTTACTACCTAGAGAGTTATTATATTTACTACTAATAACTATAAAGAGACTAGCTAAGTCTTAGCTGCTTTTAATATAACTACTTAGCTAACTATTAATACTATAGCTAACTGTAATATACTTACTTAATAAATAGTTAAGACTACTAAAATTACTTAACCAAATAATAAGCTTAATATCCTAGCTATACTTAACTATACTAATATACCTAAGTAGCCTAATAAAATAATATTTAAAAGGAATACTACTAATACTATACCTTATAGCTCTAGAATTAAGGCTATAGCCTATAATATACTATATAGACGTATTAACTAAGATAAGGACCTAAACTTAAATATTACTACCCTTAAGTAGAAAGGGGTAGTAATTAACATACTAAAAACTAAGTATATTAAAAACTAGCTAGATATTAATAAACTTTAAGACTAGAGTATTTAGGATAGAAAAGATACTATTATAGGCTATAACTAAGATATAGATAATATAACTATAGAGGCTTTTATAGATAAGGTAGAGAACTAGTATAAAAAATTAGGTAGGGAATTATTTAAGGTATAGAAGCTAGCCTCTATTTAGAACTATAAGAGATACTAAGTAATAATTTCTAAGTAAGTAGTTAATAATATAAATAATAACTACTGATATAATTATACTACTAGCTAAAGTATAATAATACTACAACCTACTACTATACTTAGGAAGCGTAAGAGGACTAAAAAACTATAGGTTACTATAGCTAATAAGGATAATAATAAAAATAAAGTAAAGATACTTAAAAAGAAAGCTAAACGTAGTAATATATAGAATATGTAAGGTATAAAAGGTAACCTCTCTAGCCTTATAAATAAAAACTTTAAGCTATTAACTAGATCTAAATAGAGATACCTAGCTATTTAAAACTATAACCTTAAGTAGATATAAATTAATAGCCTTAACTAAGTAGTTAAAGCCTTTAATAATAATAGGTACAGTATTATTATCCCTAATAGTATAAAGCTTAAGGTTATAAAGATACTTTATCAATAACTAACTAAATCTTAAGTATAAAAAAGTAATCTATTATTATATATAGAATACTAAAGGTTCTATAAGGCTATACTAGCTAATAATTAGCCTAGACTTAAAAACGCTATTACTATAATATACATCTATAATAATAATCCCCTACTATAATAAACTAAGTTAAGTATTAAAGACTAAATTAACCTAATAAATTTCCTTAACTTATACTCCTTATTAGATAAAATATATAAGGTAGAGTAAAACATAGTTATAATTACTACCTTAGGTAAGACTAGAGTATTAAAAATTATCATAATGTAATATTTTTTAGTTAAGATTTTTAAAGTATAAGAATTATATAAATATATATATTTCTCTCAAATAAGATAATATTATACCACTTTTTAACGTTCTATATATAAAAACCTATTTACTAAGTAAATATTTTAGGTTTAAAGTATTTCCTATTTAGGACTAGCGTTAAACTTTATATTACTTTTATTAAATATTTCTATATATACTAACTGTATTTGTAATATTTATAATATTTATAATAACGTACATGCATAGTGAGTCGGCCACCTCCTCCTACCCTCTAGCTATTTATGTAAGTCAATCAAGCAGCATCGTACGAAATCAATTAAAACTACTTATCATCCTCTTCTTTAGAGGTCTCCCATACTACCTGACATGTTCGTACGTTATGTCCAGTCTTTCCGCAATTGCCACATCGCCGACCGCGCAATTCACCCCCCTCCGTACGAGCCCCCTCCTGACGCGTATTTTCGCCTCCAGCATCAACAACCCCCTTCTCTACTCGGATTGCCTCT
>PUHP01001303.1:0-12727 GCA_006783085.1 Colletotrichum shisoi | reverse complement strand
AGGTCATTTTGTAGGGAAGGCTGCGCTTACTTAGTCAGATCCTATACGTCGTTTCTTATTATTATCTCACGCAGCTTCTATCTAGTCTCTCGCCCATCCATGTTAGCTAGTTGCCTCGATGTTGCCCCGATCCAACCATCCGAGCGATGTATGCCCCGCAGTTGCTGGTAATCTAACCACTCTCTGGTTCGACGGTCCCAGTCTACACACGATGCCTCCAAATCAATGCTAGCAAAGGAGGGAACTAGGACGTGTGTTGTAAAATGCTGAAAAATCAATGATTATCCCACCTCCCTAAATGGAGACAAAACAGTAGACTTGTGGGTGTTGACGAAGACCTCCCCTATTGCCCAATGCCCATTGCGAACCCCCAACTCCTCTCTATAGGCCCGCCAACGAGTTCCGCTCACTCATCAACGCCTGGTGATCCATCTTACAGCTCCCGCAGTACGTATCGTACCATTCGCGCAACGTCTCCTTCTTGTCTTCGTCCATGGTGGCCGTCATAACCTTCTGGCTGCCGCTCCGCTTCGTCTTGGTCTTGTCCTTGGGGTCCGCCCCCTTCTTCTCCTCCAAGACCGTCTTGAGCTTGTCGCAGCGCACGTTCTCGTCCGCGAGCCAGTTCTCCCACTCTGACTGCACCATCTCCCGCTCGATGCTGTTGACGATTCGCATCGCGACGAGCAGGTCGTGTCGGTACGACCCGAGTCGCTGCCGCGTCCGCCGCAGCCGCCGGGCCGTTGCTCGGCTCGTGGCCGACGACAATGTCGACCCTGCGTCCTCGTACGGCGCGTCAAGATCGGTGGCGTTCGCGACAAGCTGGAAAGTGCTGAAACTGCGGTTCGTTAGCGTGCATGTTCTCTCACATGGTCTCGCGCTTTCAACTTGCCATGCGCTGTCCGCGGGCCAACTGCTGTTGTGCCCCACCGCCCCCGTCGCCTCGCCCAGGTCTGCCATGTAGATGGCCTTGCTCATCACCACGTTCGGCCGAACCCCGACACGGCCCATGAACTTGGCTGCCCGCCTCTCCGTCCACCACGCCGAGCTCTCCTTAGAAGTCAGCGCGATGTTCGTAAACGCGCTGACGGCAAGTACGAGAAGGATGAGCCTGTGGGCCGTGACCACGCTGAAGAGCGTCTTCACTACCGCAATGGCCCACATGATGAGCGACGTTACCGCGCTCTCGCCGAACGAGCGGAGCGTCTCCAGCAACATGGCGGTCAGCGTTCGCGGCTTGATGAGCTGCTTCTTGGACGCGGCGGCGTCGGCTGGCGAGAACACAACGACCTGAGTCTGCTGCCCAATGTTTCCGTAGACCTGGATTGCCCGTTTCGTTCGGCTGTGCGGGCCCAGTTTGCGAACCTGGTCAGTCGCGACGTCCGCGAGCTCTTCAGCGTCGCCCTCGGCATCGTTCAGCGCCTGGCGCTCGACCAGGTTTTTGGAGAAGGTCGGCACCTTGGACCATTCGACCTTTGTGTAAATCGCCAGCTTGCACTTGGACTTGGCCACGTGTGTAATGACAACCTTGGTCACGATTTTGAAGTCCTGCGAATGCGGGAGATGCCATGCCGTCTTGGTGTGCGTGACGACGTACGTGACATGCTCCTGGAAAATGTCCATTGTCTGGCTGTCGACGACGTCCACCGTCTTGGGTCGACCGATCATGTCTTTGTAGTCGAACTTGAAGTGGAATTCCCGCTTCATCCGACCGTGGTCTGCGAGCGCCCACGGGCCCTGGGCGATCTGCTGCGCTCTCCGCTCAAAGTAGAGCTTGGGAAAGACGAAGCTCTTGTCGCCAAAGAGCACGTGGAAGCACGCCTTGGCGCTGATCTCGAAATGTCGTTCCGCCACCATTCTCTGCATGTCTTCGGGTTCGAAAATGACGGGATGCGCGGGCACCTGCACCTTGGGAGTATGCCGAGAGCCTGGGCCCGACGCGCGAAGCCGTGGTCCAAACTGGCTCTGGCGCCTGGCGGGACGTCCAGAGTGCGTACCATCGTCAAACGGCGTATTGGAAGAAACCTCTTCCCAGCTCTCGACGCTCGGGCTGCGCTTGCTGTAATCTTCGTATTCGAGGCTGATCAGGGCCCGGATGAGCTCTGACAGCTCCAAGGGCTCCTCCGACTGGAGGTCGTCAATGAGCAGGTTCAATCTGGCATGCAGGAGTGGGAGATTGTCCAGGAATATCTTGATGGTGATTCTGGTGAATCCTGTCTCGTTGCCATCCTCGCCGAGGTGGAGGAAGATGAAGTCGCATTCCTTTCCAGGCGCTGCCGTGACCTCGGCGATGATGTCGAGGCTGATGGCATAGGCGACGACGAGACCCAGCTGCTGCCCGTAAAAGTACATATTGTCGGGGGTGATGTAAATCCGACCGTTACCCGCAAGCCCCTGTCCGTGTGATGGTGAGTCTTTACCCGTCGAGCTTGACCAAGCGGCCCGGAAGACGAGGACAAGCTTTTCGTCGAGGGGAACGGTAGGGAAGAGGATGCGGAACTGGTGATGTTGGATCCTTAACTCTGGCGGGTAACCCGGGGGGAAAATCTCGGCCGGCTGTTTGAACGGCATGTGAGGCTGATTAAATTTCGCATCGACACTGACCGTCTTCCTATGCCCGGCTGTGGGGGTCGCGGGCTTCTCCTCTCCGGGTTTGCCCACCTCCCGGACGACTATTCCGAAAGGGTTCTCTTCGAGCAGACCGGGAGTGCGAGGACGGCCCGGGCTTGACCCGTAGACGGTGCTCCATGCACTGCTTCCCCAGTAGTTGGCGAGGACGGCGGTGGGCATGTGGCTAGTGTTGTCCCCTCCTATGCCCCTGTCCACGGAGAACATGACAGCCGTCCGGCTCAGGTTGGTCGCCGCAGGGGGCCTGGCCAGCGTCAAAGGGGCCAAGGTCCCATGGACTGGGTCCAGGGCAGGCAATCTTGAGCTCGACGAATTCTTTGACCCGCCTTGGGGAGGAGAAGGGTATCCGGGAAGGTGACCGTGGTTTGCTAACAAGCCCGCAATACCGCCACTACCCGGTGCAGCAGCGGCCGCCACCGCGGCTTCGGCACCGGCTCCAAAGGTCGCTTTTCGGTGGAGATCTAGCTTCTGGATAATCCTCGCCGCATGGTCGCGATTGCTTTCCCCTTCTTCACGAACCATTTCCCGGCCCAGATCCCGGCCCAAAGCGGCGATGAAACGACGAGAGGAGCTGGCGTTGACGTCGAAACTAGCGCGGCCGGCCATGTTGCTCTCTGTCCCAGGTACCGGAAGTGTTCCAGCCCTTTCAAAGGTTGGTGGTGCAGGTTCCTCGCCCGCAACCATCGCGTCCAGGGATCTTGCCGAGAACTCCGGAAGCGGGGGCGGCGTGATGGAGAAGGCAGGGTCGGCTCCAGCAGGTGAAGAGCTGCTGTCTCGGTCCATGCTGGCCTCAAACGCTCGCTTCTTGGCAACTTCGAAGACTTCAAGCCACTCGGTGAGCTGGTTTTGGGTTTCTGCCTGAAGAACAAGGGTCTGGCTCTTCGTCTTGACCTCGAAGCAGAACCGGCGATCTTCGGCGACGGCTGGTTTGGCATTGCACAGAAGAACGCCAATCTCGTCGCCTTGCAGGACACCCTGGGGAGCGTTGATCAGCCAGCCAAAGATGCCATCGCGACAATAATACCAGCGGGGAACCCAGTTCGATCTGGCCGGTTTTCCATAGAGCGTCTTGAGGAAGAGCCAGCCCTGTTTCTCCGAGACGACGGCAGAGCTCTCTTGCGGCTGGACGCTGACGGTGCCCCTGGAACCGAGGAACTGAACGGTCGACGCGCTATGGTCCTCCAACTCTCGGGATGGCTTGAAGGCCTGGAGGGTGCTTTCCCCGATGTCGCGGCGGGCGATTTGCAGCTCCCTCTTGAAGACAAACTCTGTCGTTTCCATCTCCCTCGACCAGCCGCGAATGCGGTCCATCTCCGAGCCCCACTTGGTCGACACGGCAGCGGCGTCGCGCGACCGCTTCATCTCTTTCCAGAAGTCGGAGCTGACACGAACAAGAAGCTTGTCCAAGCTGAAGCGGATCTGTGGTGCGAGCTGGCAAAAATCCATCGAGACCTTGAGGTACGCCTTGCGCGCCTCGTACACGGCGAACGCTTCTTCGCGGATGGCAGACGGCTCTTTCGTCTTGGACTGGCTCATATAACGAGCCATGGCCTGGTCAAAGTTTCTCTGGGTGTGCTCCAGGACTCTCCTCACCTCCTTGAACGAGCGCAGGTCGGCGGCGACGAAAGACCGAATGGGTTCGACGGAAATGGTGTCCATCTTCCGCACGGTCGACATAATATGCGTCCACCACTCCTTGGATCCATCGCTGATGCGGCGTAAAGCGAGCAGTGTGTAATCGTGGTCGATAATGGCATCGGCCGTCGCGGCGGGCGGGAAGATCTTGGACAGATAGGTGTTGACGCTCTCCTCGAGAGCCAGGATGTCACGAGTGACGCGGGAGGTGGAGCGGACATAGTCGTCGAGCCATTTCTCGACGTTGTCAATGTGTTCCCCGAAATGCTGAGCGGTGGACCGAAAGGTCGGCGAGTCGAGAGATGCTTCGTTCAAGCCAACGGGAATCGCAGGGCTTGTTTGTTTCGGGGCCGGAGTGGTCGTCGTTGCAGCGCCGGGGGCGGCCGCCGGAGCGGGCTCGGTCATCGTATTAGGGGGGCGGATTAGGGCGACTTGGAGTCGGTCGGGTCGCAGTCTAAGGGGGGTATCATGGGCGTCTATTGAGTCTAGTATGCATGCTCGAAAGGTTGGTTCGATAGAGTAATGCGAAGGGAGGCGAGGCCACAGGAATAAAAGATGTTTGGCGAAGTTGTGATGACGTCGGCGAACGCCGCGTTTGGGAGGTCGCAGCTTTGGGAGGTGTGCTGTCAATGTCAAGCCTCGCTCGCTCGTCTGGAGAATAGGCTGAGGCCGGCCGAAGAGAGGACCAATGGGACAGCCTCGCTTTGTGCTTCACCCAGGTCAGTCTTGACTGGCCTGTCCACTATCGACTCGGCCGAAAGCACCCCGCGGCGCTGAAGGCATAAGGGACTTGCACCCGCTTTCACCGTGTGCGGTTCTATTAGGTGCCTACCTTACTTAGGTACCCAGGTACCTAGGCTCAGGGAGGTACCTTTTTTTTTATAGCTCGGGGTCCAGCGGGAAGAAGTGGCCAAAGCTCCCCCCCCCCTCTAGTGCCATTCCATGCCATTGACTGCACTGACAGGCCAAACGGTCGTAGGCGGCGCCGCTTCCCTTCCAAAGCCACAAGCTTTGCGACGTTCTACAACACGACTTGCGACCCTCTCGCGGAACAAAACTTGGACATGCTTTGCGCTTCCTAAAGTCTCAAAGCGACCCTTTTCCAAACTGGTCTGGGAGAGTTCAGGGACCTCGGCAGCGGCAACGGCATTTGACACCCTAGGAGCCCGATCTCAACTCGGCCAATGAATGCATCATTCCTGTCAGTTTCATATAACTGACTGGCCGCCCCTAATCCGAACCTGTGAAGCGACTAGGGCAACTAAGCGGTTTAGTTCCCTCAGAAGCAGCTTGTGCTTGCCTCATGCCACATCATGATACCGTCTCGCCCCCCGAGGTCTAACAGGCGCGCAACCACACCTGCCTTACCGTGGCGTGTTGCCGTGGCCTGTGGCATCAGGAGCACTACTGCCATCTGCCGTCGAGATTGAGTCACGGAGCAAATCGACGAGACACGCCAACGCAGCTGTCGTCAGATATTCGACAAGGACAGAGCGTCGTCGGAAGGCTCAACAAATCGGTTCGGGCGTCGTGATGGCTCTGCCGTGCCAACCTCGTCAAACTTAGTCGAGCTTCTCTGTTCGAAACACGGGGTCACGATGACTGGCCGGGACGTCGCCGTTGTTGTGACACACTTCCCAACCTCACCCCAGACACTGGTTCGTTTCCACCACAGGCTCATCTGGGTGAGTTTTCTTGGTGAAACAGAGTTCCATCATCAATCGACACTTTGGGGTGAACAACTGCAATGACATCATGCTGGCCCAGGTTGGTGGCTAGTATGGATTGCCCCGCGGCCGTTTTCCACCATGTCGGAGCCGCGTGGCTGTCAGTGTCGACAACCTGAGTGCCTGGCAGCAGACCAGACTGTTTGGTGTCCTGTGCCAACGTCTAAGGGAGGGCTAAGAGGGTCAATTCAATGCTAAAATGCCGACCATCAACGAGTCAACACCCGTCGTTTCCTGCGGGCAGCACAGCCCCTCAGCCCCTCCCGTGCGACCTCTCATGCAGATTCGGGGTGCGGCGACCACCAACAGACACCCGGCTTCAGCAGAACCTATTTCAGCTGCTCAAGGATGCAACTTTGTGCCCAACCAAGGGGCGGCCGTATTCGGCACACCACTGACGCGTTAGATCGCCTGGGTTGTGCGTCTCTCAACATCGTACGCATTTCTCTGGAAACCTCCCAACACCTCCAAAGAACTGCCATGTCCCCGGTCCCAGGTACCTACCTACCTAGGATTCAAAAAGAACGATGGTCGGTTTTCTCCGGGGCAATTCTTCCACACACACCCTCACCAGCCTCACAATGCCTGCGCCACACGCGGATCTTCAATGGTGGGGTTCTCCCCCCTAGCCGGCCGGTACCTGTAGTCCCTGTTCTTTTTTTGGACACTTTCGGAGCTTCGAGATCTGGGGAAACCTTCACACAGATGGCTCACGACGTCGCCATCCGACCGTCAGATACAGACGCGCAAGGCCCCGTCGTTGGGGCCTTCTTCTTCTTCTTCTTTTTTTCTTCCATCCCCCCACCGCCCCTCTATCATCGTCATTCGCCGTGTAACCTTTGGTCTGCCCGGATATAGTCTGCCCGGCCATTGTTTCCACACCCAATGCTTGACGTGGCCGCGCTCTGCACTCGCTGCAGCTCTAAACCGGTTCGGGCATGATAGTCGGTGGCGACGGTTGACACAACCCCATCTCCACGACCAGGAATGTCCTACTTTGTTGTACCTACATCAGCCCTTACAAACGTTTCAGGGTAACCCGGTACACTACATGTACAACGTTGACCTGAGGGATAGTCGAATCGTACTGCCTCCTTGCCCGGCTCGAGCACTGCCATGCCAATCTGGCCGCTCCTGGGCCTGGGTCGGTACGAAATGTAGAATCGACTTGCAAGACGAGTACGCGGACTTGCAGCAGTCCCGGTTTCTGGTTTCAGTATACAGTACGGAATACAATATATCCGTACTTTTGGTGTCGTTCGACTTGACGACCCCAAAACCGAGTGATTTCCTCCCGCGCAACCGTGCGGCAAAGCAAGGTTTTCGGATCGCGGGTCCAGCCATGGGGACAAGGATCAGCCTTGGATTGCGGCGACACCGGAACCGACACGGCTCGCGTGGCTTGGCACCTCTACCCTCTGTGGACTCGAGTCCGAAGCCTGCACGTTTCTCTCGGCGGGTATCCTTGTGTGATCCCACGTCAAGTGACGATATCGGCGGTCACGAGCTTTAGCAGGCTTGCGCGCACTGGCTGCTACCAGGGGCTGACGACTCGATTGCTGCAGGCTCGAGATGCGGCAAACGGCAGTCCCTGCCTGCTGTCCATGACAGGCGAGTGGAAGGCCACGGGGGGGCCAAAAATAGGCAGTCAGCAGACTTGCAAGTCGCAACATTGCCGCCACGGCGTTAGAGGCCAACGCCTGCCGGGACACATCTCCACTGCATTCGCTTATTCAGCTCCACGACGCCTCGATTGTCGCCTCCTGCCGCGTCTATCACCGAACAACCGCCGCTCTCGCAGGCGAGCATTCATTTCCGTCCGAGGTGGCATCGCAAGATCCCCACGCTGGCTCGCCGCGATGCTACCGAGTCGCAAGAGCAGCGAACTAACCAGTAGCATGGTAGCATGGTAGTATGGTATCACAGGTCCAACAAGAACCAAGTTCGTCAACCCGCCTGGTGAAGAAGCCAATTTCGCCACAAAACCAACGTTGCCGCGGGTGAACGCCCACTTTTCGGCAGACGGCGATTGCGGCTGTCCTTGTTTTCGCGCTGTGGATACGTTTCCAAGCGATACTCCCCTCGTGCTTGAGTCGACTTCAAAAGGCCGGCATCTAGAAGACTCGATTGGATGGCAGGTTTATTGATGCCAAATCCCAATCCGCTCCCGACGCCCCTCGAGAACGGCTGCTCCTATAGCCGGGCACCTGCGAGCGAGACAGGCCCGTTCCCAATCTGGACATGTTGGTCCGTCTTGTATGAATATGTAACTCTCTCCTGATGCCCATGGCCTTGCGTATTCTCCTGCCCCTTGGCCCTGTTGCGAAGCTATTGCGCCATTAACGGGGTCAGTCATAATTACCCAGCCCGCCACCGCTGCACGCCCAAGGGGAGATGACTCGGAACGGGTTGACGATCTAAGGCCCGGGTATTCTACAATTCATGATTCGTCAAATATCACTGGTGAGTTTCTGCATTTTTGCCAATCAACATTAGGGCACTCGGCCATTTCCCGCCCGGGCCCGCATCATCCGAATCTGGCCGTTAGTTCAGTAACCAATGAGACGGCAGAGACCAGCTTTTTCACAGACCTACCTCAGCCCTTCATCCGCCGCTAGCAAGGGAGGCAACCTTGCAAGAAGCCATCTACAGGCTGTCGTTGCTCGACGTCTACACAGGACATCCCTCGACCGACCATTCTCCCTACCCCACAGCTCAGTTGGATTGTGTTCTATTGTGAAGGACCAAGCCCCTTCGTCTCGATGTTCATGCGAAGGTCGGAAGCAAGGAGGACAGTACCACGCTTACGGAACCGCTCTCCACGCCAGTCCGGACACTAGACGAAATAGCAACTCTGCTACCACAGCTCGCCGCGCTATACTATGTATGGTGCCATGCCCCATTTCCAAGCGGAGACCGGCTAGGATGACAGGCGGGTGAAGCTGGGGATGGTTTCTTTGGCGGTTCTGTCAACGGGCTCTTGGGCCGCTCCAATCATGCTGCTGCCCTGGTTCTCGACCACAGCCGAGCCGTTGCAGCAACTACTAGACGTTGCTACTAAGAGACCGAAAAAGGCCCAAGCCGCAGATGAGGGTGCCCAGTCAAAATCAGAGGTATGATGACAGGTAGGTTATTGGGGCTACCCGCCGTCGCAGCGACGCCTGCATCGTTTCAAAGACGATCTCCTGCTAGGACCGACATGATGCAGGGCGACAGGCAGAAGTGTCCTGTAGGCACATGCAAGTCATAATGCTACTGGCATTCGAGTCGTGTAGTGAAGACCGTCTGGAACACACAACTGGTCAACACCAAGAGCACGGCGGCATAAGGATCACCAGAAAGGGAGGTCTGGCTGCTCATCTCCGAGACGGTCTCATCTCGACCAGCTTGGATCGTCCTGGGCAAAGTCCATGACGATGACGGCGAAAGGGGCTTGTCAGTCAATAGTGGCATGAAAGCCGTCCCTAATCTGACAAGTAGGAAACGAGCCATATAGGATGTATCTGCAGGGCACCAAAAAGCCAAAGCTTGACAAAACTGGTCGGCCGCATAAGCGTAACCATCCAGCGGAAGTTCAGGGCAAGTTCCTAGCGGCGGATGGGTCGAGAGGCTTCGATTTCTCATGCACCTGCAAGATACGGCACAACCCCCCTCGAAGAGCATCGTCGCAGGTCTTCGCCAGCCCGGACCTGCGTGGGCTTGTTGGAGGGAAGCATAACGTCACATAGTGTTCCAATCACGGCCACCCTCGCGACTAGTTAACACCTGCGATTCATGTGCCTCGAGCAGACCTGACGGCTCGCAAAAGAGCAAGGTGCATGGCCAAGGAATAGGCAGGCCAGTCCTAATCGCAAAATGATGTATCAAAAAAAAAAAAGCCCGAGGTGGGGGAGCCGACATTCAGAATGGGTTGAGACGCCGCGGAAGCACAAATCCACGACCCCGTCGTACCTAGTGGGCTGTGGTGGTCGCATTCGAAAGGGTGGTTAATGCCGTCTTGTTAGACGAAGCGCCAGGAGCTCGACGCGGACGGGGAAGTCGTCACGAAGTCGCCTTCTCTTTCTCTCCCCACCACCCCCGCCTCAGTTGAGCTTGCTGCCCAGTGGTGCGAATTAGCCAGCTATGGGGCTGGGACAGGCCCTGTAATGGCCCAAACAGGGGTTGCTTTCCCACCGAGATACATGTGAAAGGGGAGGCGGCTGGAGTTGGTGGGTGCCGGCAAGCAGGGGTGAGCCCTTTGGAATATCGGGAGCAGAAACATTCCTGACAGCTGTGACAACTTGACAAGTGTCGGTTTGTTTCTTTTCTGTTTCTGACGAGCCGCTGTCCTGGGAGACTCTGGCAGCAGCCAGGTTACGGGTACTAATCCATACTACTGACGGTTCGTGCAAGGGCAGACGACGGTGAACCTCGGCCATGTCTCTCCTCGGGCCTGCCTCCAGCCGGCGAAACACTGATTCAGGACCGCAAGTCAGACTCTCACGACGGCTGGTTGCTCGCAGGGTCGATCGCAATAGGAAAACGGGCCGTGGACTTTTGCAGGTGCAACAGAGCACAGAAGAGGGGAAACCGTAGCTACCTAGGTACGGCAGAGGGAATCAATGGCACCGTATCTCGGGCCCGCGGGTGGCGGCAAGAGGACGATGAGAGCAAAGGAGAAACCCGGCAAACCAGACTTCCATGCCATGGCTCCTCCACCAGGACATGAAGACACAGTAAGATGTGCTTACGAACACGACGATTTATTTGCCGTATCTGGATTATAGGCAGAGGACGTAACAGGTCGCCACCAAGGTGCAGGGCTCGAATTCTGGGCGGCGGATGTTTTCTCTTCGCACAGACCACGGACTCCCAAGCCGCCCGGTTTACAGAGTACTAACACAGGATCTATCTGTACAGGTAGGCAGAGAGGCCTACAAAATTTAGACTCGCCCTCATTCGAGACCGCCTCAGCTGGCAGCTGAACGGGGGGGGAGGCCACTTGGCGCCCACAGCACAGCACCGCATCGCACCGCACCGCACCGCACCGCACTGCACTGCATTGCACCACACCACATGGCAATGCGGCGTCCGGACCATGACGTCTAAACTCTATGGTTCTGGGCCGAGGTAGCTGAGCCTAGAGAAAAGTGAGAAAGAAAAGAAGAAGATGAGCCAAAAAAAGAAATTCATCGTGAAGTGCCCAAGTGGGTTGGTTGGTTTGAACAGGCTGGCCGCTTAACGTGCTACGGACGCCGGACCCTAAAACGAGCCACAGGCGCCTCACGCAGACTAACTGACACTACACTAGCTGACTATCCGTACAGAGTAGAAGAGAGCAGACCGGAAAGTCGGGATACGGCATCTTGCAATACCGGGGCCGGCCGTTCTGCGAGGCCATGAGGCTTGCGTCTGACTGTCCGGCGGTGGTGGCTTTCGACGTGTCTGTCTTATCGGTTCAGCTGGGTATGTTTCCTTTCTGCGGGTTCCGACGGCTCCCATTCGTCTGGCCTTCTCGGATTCTGTCATTAAGCATATGCAAGTCGCAGCACAGCCCCTCGCCCTCTGTTGGATTTCAGTGGGTTATTTTTGAGGCCTTCTTTTTCGCCGCCATCTATCTTCGCCGTCGCTTTCGCTCGGTTGAATCCATGCAATAATGGGTAGGGAGGGTGCCTAGGGATAGGGTGTCGTAGTCGAAGTTCGATTATGCTGTACCATGTGATTTACAATTCGTTTCGTTTCCCCATTGCCGCCAACCGAACCTGTCGCAAATCTCGGAGGCGGGGGGGGTGGGGGGACGCGCACGACAAACTCCAACTCTGTAAGCAACTTGTCACGCTTCGCAGACTTTCGGTCTGCAGGCAGTTGGTTTGCTTTTTTTTTTTTTTTTTTGATTATTTTACCCATGGGCCGAATCGATCAGGATCAGATCTGGATTGGAATCGGCATTGGGATCAAGGGCACGGTGCAGAAGTCTGTTCTGAGTCTGACCCAGGCTCGCACCCGTACCCGTACCCAGGCCCATAGGAAACCATGTCTTTTGTCGCCCAGCCCTACCCGGGGTCGCCTTGAAATGCCGAGAGCGGTGTCTCTCTTTTTGCTGGCAGTCTGTCGCCCCCCCTTTGGTCTGGGGGTTTTGTCAGTACATCGTACTCTCCTCATGCTCAAGGTAGTTACACTAGTTGTTGGCCGACCCTTTACAGGGTTGAAGGGGTAAGTTATATACCCTGGTCATGTTAATCTCCACATGCCACGTCATGACTAATGGAAATACAGTACATCTTCCATCCTATTCTTTTGCTACCTAGCCTAGCTAAAAGTTAGAATCTAGTATAGCTACTATTTACATTAATTACTACCTAACATCTCTACCCTATACTCTACAGCAACTACTTATAATACTCCTTAGGTCTAGATCTTAGGGTATGTTTAACCTAGGTAAAAGAGAGGCCTAGACGTCTAGAGATCTCCCTCTTAGATAACCTACCCTTATAGAAGAAGGTATAGATACGTATATAGTCTATTTCTGTTAGCTGCTTTGTATAGTAGCTAGGAGGGCGTTAGTAATAGTCTATAGTGATAGTGTTGGTATTGGTGTTGGTGTTGGTGTTGATGGATAGGAGGAAAATTCACTAACAGGCTAACAGGCTGGCAGAAGTACTGCAAATGTTAGCTAAACCTAAATTAGTAGGGGGGTAAGCATAGGGGTGGATGGAAAATACCTGAGCAAGGGTATATAACTTCGGCCGGATACCATAGTA
>PUHP01001302.1:2418-12478 GCA_006783085.1 Colletotrichum shisoi | reverse complement strand
TTTTTTTACTACTTTACTACTACCTTCTTTACTACCTTCTTTACTATAATTAAGCCCTTTATCTACGTCTTTAAGATAATTAACTTAGGCTTTATTTATAGTAATAGCGGCTTTATAATAATCCTTAACTAACTACTTAGTATCTTACTAGTAGGTTAACTTTGTAATAGTGTTGTAATAACTGTAGTATGTGTAGCCTTGTAAGCCTAGGGACTGTTGGCTGGCGGCGCTAGAGATAGACCCTCTGCGTTACTAGCCGCTACTGCAGAGGTATTAGGCTGTTGTTTTAGCAGCATCCCATCGTCATTACAGTTCAATTCAAGCTATTTAGATACTTAAATATACGCAGATGTGGCCTTTTTGCGAGGTTGCCCCTTGGCTGGCCCCTGCCAGGGGGGTAGTACGTGACATCTGTCGATTTCCCATTTACGCACGGACGCGTTATTTAATTTCGAACGCTCCCAACGCAACGCAGTATATGCTGACTTACCTTACAGTGTGCTTTAACCTGTGACATAATACTGGGCTGCCTATGACGACAATTCAGCCATAGGTAGTTTGATAATACACCTGCTGAGCGCTTATACTGATATTTACTGCTCTTGAACAGTGACCATACCCGAACGGTCAAGAACTCATTTACAAGACCTTCCTTGTAGCAGCGATCCGGTTAAGTCGAGGCTGCACATGTACGAAAGCAAGACGCCCTATATGCTTTTCCTGGCTGTTTGCCATGTGCAACGGCGACAGGGCCGGCATCAACGTGGTCGATATTGCACAAGTCATGTTCTTAATGATCTCTCCCTGGGCGGATGTCAAAGTGGTCGTGATGAGGTTGAGCGGGCGGCTGGTGGACGTCCTGGGCACGCCGTGGAGGGCCTGGGGCTAACACCCCATCACCTCCGTCAGATCCAAGAAGCGATATAGAGTCAAATGGCGGGAACTGACGCTGATTTATATCCTTTGGTCGTTCGTCTGGGGGAGCAGGAACGAAGTAGACCCAGAGTGAGACGGCGGGATGAAGCTTGCTGAACGCACCCCCTTCGACCTAAACGCGGCTGCTGGTTAAATGCAAATTTCTAGGCCGCTTGGTTTTCTCCCCATCATTGCGTTTTCAGGCATCCCCCAAAATAATACAGTGGCATGGAATCAAGTCTTTACAGACATATGAACTTCGGCCTTGAGCGCTTCCAGGAGTGCTCCAAGTTCTGGCATGTCGCCGCTTTATCGTATCCTCTTGCTACTATAGGGAACCGTGTCAAAATTTAACAAGTGTCATTTATTCTGTTTGCAGTTTAGCGATTTGTGCTGCTAACAAAGTAATATCACTACTAAAAGTGGATGACAGCAATGCAGCAAAGGTTAAAATTCTATTACACGACAGCAAGGCGTTAGAAACAGTTCAGTATACTTGCCAGAAGTATTTGCAGAGCTTTTTTCATACCATGCAGTTGGTGCCTATCAGTGTAAGCTAGTTTATCTCTAATTCTATATCATGACGCTGTGAATGTCGTGAGGTTGGGGCTATTTTGGGTGGTTTGAATGTTTCCAAGTTGTGGACAAGTCACAAAGCAAGCAGGGGGGCATGGAACCGAATCTCTTCTCTAGAGATGGCAATTGTAGCCTTGGATGGTTCAAGTTCTAGTTTTCTAGGCCATGGCAAGTCACTAGACAATTATCCCTCGATTCCTTTGCCGCCTTGAAAGAAATGACCATGAATACACGGAAGGTCATCTTGAGTTTCTGGTGAGAGAGCTCAACCACAACAAAGGTCCGAGGCAGACGTCAATAACACGCCCATCAAATACGACATTCACTTGTGAAGAAACTCGGCCAGTATGGGAAGGACCTCGTCCGCCGTCCCCCCCCCTTTATCCATGATTCACCCAAGGCAGACTCTTCACTCAGAGCGGCCCTCAGTGACCGTGACCGTGACCTCTCGTGTTTTGTTTACCTCCATATTTCCTCTCACCTTTTTTATCTTTTGCTTTTCATTGAATCTCTCCTCTCCTTCCCATCTTCCTTTTTCTCTCAGTACCCTCGAGATCACCACTTGCAACCAACCCCTCCGGAAGTCTCGAGAACGCGCGAGTAGCCCAGACGCCAAACACCTCGTTCTTCCTCCCTCTTGTTTCTACGTCTCCCTTCGAGAAACCTCTTCTTCTCTGGTTCATCCGTTCAAGATGGACGAGCTCAACTTGCTTTTCAATCCCCTGCTCACCGAAGACCGTAACCGCGACGACTCTTCGTGTTGGGCTGCCTTTTTCGGTGTAAGTCGACACGCTCCCGCCCCTGCCTCAAACCCTGAATATTGAAACTGTATAACTGATACCGCGCGTCTCCCAAATATTAGTACTCCGAGGAGGGCATCAGCGGTCTCAACGCCAACGTACCGACGTTCTCAGAGCCGGACTGGCTCGATCCGAACTGGCGCGAACCGTCGCGTCCCGAGTTCGGCCTCCCAGGCCATGCCGTTGCCGACTCCCTCGCCGCTGACGGTAGCTTCTCGGCCTTCTCGTTGCCCCCCGTTGACAACAGTCATATAGAAGAAGAGGCAAGCGACGCCGTCGTCCTAGTCCCGAAGCCGCAGCCGCAGCCGCGGGCCAACAACATCATCATCGACGCCTTGCGGAGGCAGCCGATGCCGAGCACCTCGAACCCCCTCTCGCAGCACTCCATGGCCGACGGTCGACCCGGCCGAGCCCTCTCGTACGGCGGCTTCCCGCTCGCCCAGCACTCCAACTACTACGAGGGCACATCACTCGGCGATTCCCTGATGGCGAACCCATCGTTCAGCACCCTCCCCATGGGTCAGTGTTCCAACTTTGGCGCGTCGGTGCCCCACGACTATCTGATGGGCGACTTGTCGTACGAAGGCAACAACAACAACATCAACAACAGCAGCAGCAGCAGCAGCAGCAGCAACATCAATAACAACCGCCCGGTCTCTTGGGATCCCAACTTTCTGGAGATGCCGCCCGCCCAGTCTGCGATGGACAACTACTCGTCCTATATGAGCAACCCCTTCCTCGGTCAGTATTCCAGCTTCACGGAAATGCTGCTCGACGACGCTCCCATGGAAGACTTCTCGTACGGTAACGACGGCGCCAACACCGAGAAAAACCCCCTCCAGGCCCCTCACAGTCGACACAGCCCCGTGAACACGACACTCGTCGAGTCTCCGATGAGCAGATTGTTGTTCGGCAGCAGCCCCCCGTTCCTCCACGGTCACAACTCCATGGAGGGGGCGCCCACCCAGCCGCCGATGCGCAGGGCTCCGATGGAGTCTCCGATGGACGCCTTCTTCTTCCCCAACTCCTCGCTCCGCCAGCCCTCCAGCTCCACCGAGACGTCGTCCACCGAGTCCCCGCCGGGCAAACTAGATGCCTACAACGATCCCTGGCGCGCCCAGCCGTCCAACTCCGCGAGGGCGTCGCTCGCCGACCCCCGGATGGGCCGCCTGTCGCGCTTCAACGAACTCTTGCCCGTCTCCCAGCATCACGACCTGGCGGACCCGGCCGTCTACGAGTCCCTGACAGGTGAAGGCCCGGCGGGCTGGTACGACAACATCCCGCTCCGCCAGCCCTCCGACACCGACCAGGCATCGTCCGCCGTCCTGCAACCCGACCCCGAAAAGCAGCTGGCGGCGAGCAAGAGAGAGGAGAGGGTCAAGTGGTCAGACAAGGCTCTCTCGGAGTGGACCATCCTCGGTTCGGACGCCGCTGATGCCCCTGGCACTGCCCCGGCAACGGCCTCGGCCACGGCCCCATCTCCTGTCGCCATTGTTAGCCCGCAGCGCTCCCTGGAAGAGTCTGAGCCCGCTGCCGCTGAGCCTGACGAGACTTACACGAGCATCCCCTGCCAGGATCCGGGATCCAGATACAGACCCGGCCACGCCATGCGCCTTCGCGAGCGGAAGAAAGCCAACAGCAGCTCCAAGGACGCAACGGCGGCGGCAAGCTCCCCAAGGACTCAGATGGAGTGGTGCCGCTACCTGAACGAGAACACGGTAAGAAACCCCCCCCCCCCCTTTTCCCCTTCCCCCCCCGTCCCCCAATCGCGCATCTATCTCTCTAGTGGCCATGTCTAAACAGTGCGTCTCCAGGAGTACCGCGAGGCAGACGTGCTCCCCTCGCTGCCGCACCGCCCGTCTGCGCCCGTGGGTCACGACCCCACGGCGTCCTTCGCGCCGAGCGAGGAATCCCGGCTCACATACGCCAGGTTCTGCCCAGACAAGGGGGCCCCCGCCGACGACGTCCCGAGCAACCCCAAGTCCGCCGACTTGCCCAGTCTCCGCCGCGTCGTAGACGAGTTCGCCGAGGAAGAGGGCTTCGACCTTGATGACTCGGCCGAGGCCCTGCCCCAGAAGCGAGGCCGATCGGTGGAGACGGAGTCGGAGGCGGAGCCGCAGACAGAGATGGAGGCGGAGCCGCACACGGAGGCGGAACCGGAGAGGAGATACTTTCTGCGAGGCCCCGGAATCCAGCATGGCCGGCGTATCCAAAATGATGGCGGCACCCTGGGCTCGCCAACCCGAAAGCGCCGCCGTCCCCGCAGCAGCAAGGGTTTGGCTGCTACGAGGGGCAATGGAAGCGCCTAGGAGATGAATAGAGGTCAAGCAAGGCGTGGAAGAGGGTTCAGAGGGTTCAGAGGGTTCAGAGGTGTTTGGATTGCATGGAACCGAGCGTCCACAGCATCATGTTGAGGTTCTTTCATTATGGATAGCCGACGAACATGGAAGACGGGCACGGGTCCGCGGAGAACAAGGCAGCGACATCTTTTGGTAGTAGGAAAGCAACAAGTTACCCCCGCTTCACTCATGTTGGCCAAGTTGATCAGGCATAGATTTAATCTTCCTGCATCTCGCTCGATTCGTTATACGATCCGATGGAAACGATCAATCTCGGAACCAGGTTCTTCACTTTGATGGCTCCCTGAAAGACATGGCTGCCTCCTGGTAGAGCCTCTGCATATCGATCGGCCCATCTGTGGTGGTTCGACCGTTCCAAGAGGTCGATATACGTCGTTCCTGGCTCTGAGCCCGCCTCCTTGCTCAGGATTTCTCTGACGAGGTCTTTGTCCGTACTGGCACAAAACACGACGTGGTCTTCGCCGTGCCTGGTGGCATTTCCTTGGTGATCGTCTATAGCGATCGCGACTACGACATCGTACTCCTGAGCTTCGTGAGTAGTGCCGGGGTTGCCAGCCCAGTGTACATGGAATATGCCTGGTTTCCCTTGCTCAATGTAGCAGTAGCTAGAAATAATGTCTTTGGTCCCCGGAAAGATGAACGGCCAGTCGTCAGCCGCGAGGCGGGCGATGTTGGGAACAAGGAGGGATTTGTAATCAGGGAAGATGGCCACGTCGACCCCGTCGATTCTCGGGGGAAACTTTGCCCATCCGTGATCCATGTTGATGTACATGGGAGAGGACGTGGTGAAGGTGGGTTTCTCGTCCTCTGTAACGAGATACAGACGGTCTGGTTCTGCCCTCTGGACGGGACCCGTTTGCCGGGACAAGGAAAACTTGTCGGTTAGTTTGATACACGGGTAGCCGGCCAAATAGTCGTGGTTCAGCTTCAGCACACTTCGCACAGGACCTATGCCCATGGTACAAGCGAATAATCCTTCTACATATGCCTCTTCATCACCGTGCCAGTCTCTAAACCTGGGCAACCGAGTGCGTAAACCACGACTCGTTATGGTCGGAGGCTCAGAATCTTCGCGCTTGACGAGGGCAGACGGCCCGATCCACTCGTGGAAGAGCTTGGAGCCGTGGAGGCCGCTCCAACACCTCGTTAGTTTCCCGAGCTGTTTCCCATGGAGATTCCATACCGGTATGTCATCAAAGGCGTCGGGACTTGGTGCAAGGGCACCCAAGGTAGTGAGATGTGCATCGGGTTCGTCACAGGCCCATAGTAGAATGCTGAGGTCTTCCGAATTTCGAAGGATCTCTTGCTGAAGGCGCACGAAGGCTCGGGGGCCCTCTCCGTATAGAAGGGGCATATGGATGTCGAAGATGCCTAGGAGGCAGTAGGCTATGTCTTCCCGCCTCGCGGTCTGCCTATTAGATGCCCATGACATGCGCTCGGCGGCGCGGACCCATGTCAACAAGCACCGGCCGGACAAAACATCACATCGAATCCCAGTCCTCTCATGTATCAAGTCCATGAGAGACGTCTTGGTCCCGATATCATTCCACGCCTGATCGTAGAACTCAATAAGATGAGGGGCGATGAGCTCTTGGAGAGTCCACCCCCTGGTAAACCACCTGGCAGCCATAAAGCTTGCAGAGTCGAAGCGCCCGGGACTCTGAGGTGGCAGGTCGCTCAAGTAGACGTAGCAGACGGCGGACTCGCGGTACCATTGGAACATGGAGTTGATGGCCTCGGAGAGCTCAGCGCTTGACGTCTTGTCGATGCAGCAAGTGTCGACCCATACCCAGTCATAGCCGTCACTGATGGGCCATGGCCTGGTTGCAGCATGCCCGGATCTTGGAGAAGCCAGCCTTGGTTAGACTGGCAGGGCCAGTGAGGTCTTGAAAGGTGACTTCGTCGTCTTCCCACGTGTGGGATAGTATCGCGTAGACGGGGACGCTGTCATCGTAAAACTCTCGGAGTCGGAGAGACTCGGCATTCAGGAGCCGCATGCTGATAACAAGACGACCGGCAGCGGTCGCAACAAAGACGCGGAGGAACGGCAGGGGAGCTCAGGCTGAATTTTGCGCAGGCAGGAAGAAATGCGGAGAAGAAAATGGTTAATTATCGCAGCAAGAAAAGAGCGCATCGATGCAGTCCATCGCTGCAGTCTTCATTGGTGAGTGACGTGGAATCACGGCGGCCAGCCAGTGGGGGCCACCGAATAAGTGGTGGGTGAGCCGGAGTCAAACGACACATAGGAAGGACTGTGCACCGAGGCACCACTCTCCAGGGTCGCCGGTATCATGGCAGACGACCAATGGAGGAACCCAAACCGAGAGGGCTGGGCTTGGACCCTGTGATATCGTCACCGAGGGCATCGCGTTCCAACGTCTCGATGACCCCCTGGTCAAGCAAACAAGAGCGCTTCAAGGAGTGATATGACTAGCAGGGGATCATTGCCCCCCCCCGGGCGCTAGCAGACGTCATCCGCCTTTCAGGGGAAGGGGCATGCGGGCCGGTAGCTGCATCGGCTGTCTGTCTCAGTGGCGTCGTGCTCGAGGAATGTGACGCAGTGGCTGGGGCTGGCGATGGATGAATGGCATTGTCTGGCCGTGTGGGCTCTGGATGCGACGAGAGACGACCCAGCGAAGGGATGCGCAAGTTGTAGCCTAGGTGACGGATCTTGACGATGAGATGCAACATCAACAAGAACATCAGATGTACAGAGCAGTGTAAGTGACAAGAGACAAAATGGGAGAATAGGAGACAGGAGAATGGGGAAGGGATCAGATGGGTCGAAAATACGTACTCCAAGGATCCATAGGCACAATTTGGATGTGGTGGGCCGAGATGGACCCGAAGAGTACGTATCTGTCTTATGTAAGGCACTGGTGATGCAATGGTGAATATGGCGGGCGTCGGAAGGAGAGTGAGTGCCAGCCAGCTCCAGCCCAGGAAAGGAAAGACCAGAAGCTCCAACCACTGGCCACAGACTCACGAGCTTCTTTCCCAGAGAGTAGTAGGTGACTACTCTGTAGTTACCTCATGTACACTTCCTGCAACACAGCGAGAAATAGTACATGATGCAAAAGGAGAGCAGTTGCGGGGTAAATAAACCCTGCGCTCAGCCAAACAGCTTCGACCCCGCAGCTCCCAAGCTCGCCTCACCAGACCAGACCAGACCAGACCAGACCTTGATCTCATCCAGCATGTGCCACGGTCATTGCCATACCAACCAGAGCGACCCCCCTTCTCTGGTCCTGCTGGGCGACATGAAACCTGAGATGGACCCGGACCTGGACCTACCTGAAAGTGCCCTTGTCTTGCGTTGCCTTGATTTGCTATCCCATTTGAGTCGTCTGTGCTCCGGCCGACACCAACACTGACAATACAATAGACGAGGAAGTACATAACATCCACACACCCCCCGCCCATCACTCCCCCGTCCACCCATTTCAACATACATCTCGGTCGCTCAACTCACATACAGACACACACGCACTACTACACACTCACCCGGATTTCAAGGCGACGTTTGTGCAAATCTTGTCTGATCCCGCGTGGAAAACAAGGCGAATCCGAAAGACTGGCCGATACGAGCGATTCCGCCCCGACCGCGACATCCACATCCACGTCCACACCCACCATCGCCTCTCCCCATTAACCACCGACCAACAACATCATCAACCATCTTCAACCACCAACCATGGCTGACGACAACGCCAACTCGCAACCCCCCGTCGACGAGACGCCCATCTCCCACCCGCCCGGCGAGCGCAAGAACTCGCTCGAGAACCACCTCCAACACCGTCCCAACCGCGCTGAGCTGATTGAGAGTATGTGATCACTGTCCAAATCGTCATCGTCGCCGCCTCTTGTTCTCTTGTCCTCTCCCATTTCCCTCGCATGTCCTTGTTCTTCCCCCAATTCCCAGCTCCCCAAGTGCGGCGTCCGCCCCTCCACTTCTTCTCCCGTCCGCCGCCACGCACCCCACATTGTCCGCCTCAACCGCCGATCACCACCCCCTCGGCGCGAACGGGCCCCACCGTACTGCAGCATCCCTCCCATCCCCCGATCTTCTCCAACTTGCGCGAATGGCGGACATGAACCCGTCGGCTAACTTGGCCCCTTTCCCTTCCCAGAAAATATCCTGCCCGCGTCCAACGCCGCGCCCAGCTTGATCGCCCAACAGAAGGAGCTCGAGAAGCACATGCGCGCAGACTCGCTCAACGACAAGATCTCGCACCGCCCGGCTCCCGAGGAGCTCATCAAGGAGGGCGTTCTCAAGGAAGACCCGCGCAGCGCCGACGACAAGTACGCCGAGGCCATCGAGGACGAGTACGCCAAGCGCGAAGGGGGTGCGTAGATCGCCGTCTGTGCCGGGAGCCTCGTGTCCATGTCTGCGTAAAGGTGCCGTCGAGGCGACCGAAACGGCGGATCGAGGGCGGAAC
The DNA here is from genome assembly GCA_006783085.1 of Colletotrichum shisoi. Lineage (NCBI taxonomy): Eukaryota > Fungi > Ascomycota > Sordariomycetes > Glomerellales > Glomerellaceae > Colletotrichum > Colletotrichum shisoi. The sequence continues at coordinate 3,388 of PUHP01001302.1, read as the reverse complement.
CGCGGGGGATCATGTACGACTATGGATGGCGTGGATAGCACTTGCGGTTCGGGATCTCGATGGACGAGGAGGCATTCCTTGATGAATAATGAACAGCAGAAACCGAAATGTGAATGGAAATAAAGGAGGGTTGGTGTACGGCCGAGGACCAGAGGCGCTATCGTGTTTCCTCGTTCTACTTGGCTGCTACATGCTTCTGGAAACGAAGTAACGAAAGCACCGCTGCAAAACGACAGCCCTGTTTTCCAGTCAGCCCTTGTATTTGCCTATTTCACCACAACAAGATGGGGGCATCCATCCCAAAACTCGTCTCCCTGTGTACTATGTATACATGTAGGCATGTGACTGAACGTGTGTTCTATTCTAGGGAACGCACCCTTTGGTCCGGGTCCCCCTTCCTGGGCTGCAAAACATGTGAAATGGTCCCATGGACCGACCAGGCCACTCGTGACCTCATGTCTTCCCCACGACGCTCCCCTCTACAACCCGACGGCCTGCGAGGCCTACGAAGAAGAGTCGGGGCAAAATGTCTCAGACCACGCGGTCTGCCCTGGCCCAGCCGGGCTTCCTCGTAAGCCTCACTGCCAGGTCCGCAAACCCCCCCCTTTTCCGCCATTCATCCTCCATGCCCTCGTTCTTCCGTTGCCCTGAATCCGAAGTCGCCAGTCAACAAACGGCCGCCCCTCGCCGGACGAATGCCCCTTCCAACTGCATCACACACACACAGACACACACACACACACACACCTCCCGCCGCCCCTTGCATGCGACAGGTCCTCCATCTTGCAGGGGGAGGTAGCCAACACCCCCCCCTCCCCCCGGCCTCCAGGGCGAATCACCGTCATTGTGTGTCCTGTGCCGGTCTCCCCCCGTTGCATAAACACAAGAGGGGGGGGGGGGGGGGGGGGGGTTTTTTTTTTTTTTTTGGGACCCTTTTGGTGGGGGGGGGGTTTTTTTTTTTTTTTTTTTT